>JADRCD010216376.1:17042-36589 GCA_019843815.1 Montemys delectorum
ATCACAGCATAGAGCAGAGAGCTGGCCTGATACCTAGGCATCACAGCGTAGAGCAGAGAGCTGGCCTGATGAGCAGGCACTATTATTAGGTAAAAAAGAGATGGGAGGTAGGGAAATGAGAGAGCTGCTGGGAGCAGAGATCTAAATGTGACTTCTCATTGCTTGCTGGTTCCAGCCTGGACTCTTAGCATGCATTTTGGCTCCCAGCTGCCAGTCACACTGGGTGTTCTATTCCACAGTCAGGTCCTTAGTTGGGCTACGAATATTGCTTCTTCCAGGCTTCATTACGGTCAGTGTGTGTACCTGGAATCTCCATCTGGCCTGACCAGGGTTCGACTTTAGTGACTACTATGTAGTTCTGATACTATGTTTCTTCCCTGCAGTCTAGAGGTGCTGGCCAAGCTTCCATGTATAGTTCACATGTGATGCTTGTTCTGAGTTTTCTAAGTGTGTACAATTCATGAGGGTCTGGAGTGGCTGAGCCACCACCTCAGTAACTCAGTAGGTATCTTTTGAAAAAGGACATTTAGGGACTAAAGAGATGTCTCAGAGGTTAAGAGCGTATATTCCTCTTGCAGAGGAACCCAGTTTGTGTCCCAGTACCCACATAGATGGCTTATAACTGTAACACAAGCTCCTGGGAAATACAATGTCTCTGGCCTCTGTAGGCATCCATACTCATGTGCAAATATCTACACACACACACACACACACACACACACACACACACACACACACACACACACCTTTTTAAAAATGTAACTGATTGAGTGCCTGCCTTTCTTTAAAATTTCTATTAATCTTAGGGAAATAAATAATACCATTATTTCCAATGTTTTTTTTTCAGATATCCTTGGTATTATTTTATCTTTCTACCTTTTCCCTTTTTAATTGACATCCCTTCTCTGTCTCCAGTTAAAGTGACCTCACCACCAATTTTACTCATCTCCTTGTTTAAAGCATGTGTATCCTGCTATTTCTCTCGCCATATAAGTCTATGTGTATACATATATTTATATGCAGTTTACATAAAAATTTCCCACTTGGGCTGACAATGCTTCCCCCAAGAGCCTTAGACTATCTAATAAAACCTTCAAAGAGAGAAACCCTTTACATAAGAAAGCTCCCCTTTGAGTTGTTTATTAGAGGCTCCCAAAACAATATAGGCTATTGCTGCTGTTGTCCTTGGTTGCCTTCCAGAGATTGAAAGTAGGTCTCTGTCACTGAAGATGCCATTAATTCTGGACATAAGACCTGGAGAACTGGAGTGTGGTCTGACTCAAAGCCCCTTTCCAAAGGACTAGCCTTCATAAGAGGTGATTCACAGGCTGCCGACTCTTCTCGTAGCTGCTACCAGCTTCCCCAGGTGCATTTCTCAGACACTCTAGCAGAATGTGCCTGTGTGATGCCCGCCAGTCTCTCTTTACTCTGCTTTGTTTTTAGTCTTTAGCATTTTTATTAGATACTTTTTTAAATTTATATTTCAAATGTTATCCCATTTCCTGGTTTCCCCTCTGAAAAACAAAATCCCTATTCCTTCCCTTCCCCCTCCCCCTGCTCACCAACCCACCCTCTCCCACTTCCTGGCCCTGGCATTCCCCTACACTGGGGCATAGAACCTTCACAGGACCAAGGGCCTCTCCTCCCATTGATATCCAACAAGGCCATTGTAGTGGCTATTCCTGGTTGTCAACTTGACTATGTCTGAAATGAATTACAATCCAGAATTAGAAGGCTCACTTGTGGCCCTAATCTGGAAGCTGAGAGATACAAGTTTCTGACCTGAATCTTGGCATGGAGACCTTGAGGAATAGTGCTACGAATCCCATAGGATTAACATAGAAAGCTCTATGAGTTCAAGGTCATCCGGGGTTAAAGATGTGGTGGCACACACCTTTAACCTGGGCCACACTTTTTGCTGGAGACCTATATAAGGACATTGGAAGAAGGAAGGCTCTCTCTGCTTCACCTGCTTGCCTTGTGGGACTGAGCAATTGCTGGATCCTTGGACTTCCATTCACAGCTGCTGCCGTGACTGTTGTTGGGAGTTGATTGTTGGGAGTTGGACTACAAACTGTAAGTCATCAATAAATCCCTTTACTACATAGAGACTACCATAAGTTCTGTGACTCTAGAGAACCCTAACTAAGACAGCCATTCTCTGTTACATATGCAGCTGGAGCCATGAGTCCCACCATGTGTACTCTTTGTTTGGTGTTTTAGTCCCTGGGAGCTCTGAGGGTACTGCTTAGTTCATATTGTTGTTCGTCCTATGGTGCTGCAAACCCTTCAGCTCCTTGTGTCCTTTCTGTAGCTCCTTTCATTAGTGACACTGTGCTCAGTCCAATGGATGGCTGTGAGGCTCTGCTTCTGTAGTAGTCGGGTACTGACAGAGCATCTCAGGAGACAGCTATATCAGGCTCCTGTCAGCTAGCACTTGCTGGCATCCACAATAGTGTCTGGGTTTGGTGATTGTATATGGGAAGGATTCCCAGGTGGGGCAGTCTCTGAATTGTCCTTCCTCTAGTCTCTGCTCCACACTTTGTCTCTGTAGATCCTTCCATGGCTATTTTGTTCCCCCATTCTAAGAAGGATTGAAATATCCACACTTTGGTCTTTCTTCTTCTTGAGTTTCTTGTGGTTTGTGGATTGTATCTTGGGTATTTCGAGCTTCTAGGCTCCACTTACCAGAGAGTGCATACCATGTGTGTTTTTTTGTGATTGGGTTACCTCACTCAGCATGATATTCTCCAGATCCATCCATTTTCCCAAGAATTTCATAAATTCATTGTTTTTAATAGCTGAGTAGTACTCCATTGTGTAAATGTATCACATTTTCTGTATCCGTTCCTCTGTTGAGGGCATATTTTTTTTTACCACACTTCTCCCATCTCGTTTCTACATGGCTTAGGTGTTAGCATTCTGTGTCATAGTTTCCTACCAGTCAAGTCTGTCCATTTTCTTCCCTTTAATGTATTTAACAGTTATACACAATGACATCTTTTATTTTCTTTTCCAAAACAGTTTATATTGATTCTTTTTTCCCTATCATGTCAGAAACTTTGGAATAAACACCGTTGTAATGACAAATGCTGACTTTCCAATCTTGATACAATCTCAAAACTTATTATTTGTATATGATATCACCTTGATACTTCATGATAATTAATAATTATTATTTTTTGCAATCCAAAACATTTTGAGGGGCTAGAGATATGGATTCATAGTTAAGAGCACCTATTGCTTTCATAGAGGCTCCTGTGGAGACTTGAGCTCAGTTCCCAACACCCACATTAGGTGTCTCAGAATTGTTGCTAACTCCAGTTCCAAAGAGATTGAATTCTTCTGGTCTTCTTGGTACCTATACGCATGTATACATACACTCACATACCAAACACACTCTCACACCATACACAATCACACCTCTCTCTCTCTATCTCTCTCTCTCTCTCTTTCTCTCTCTCTCTCACACACACACATACACATACACACCACACTCACATACTACACATACATACCACACAAACTCACACACCATACATACTCACACATCACACACACTCACACATCACACACACACAAACCACACATACTCACATACTCACACATCACACAAACTCACACACCACACACACTCATAAACCACACATACACACAACACAAACACACGTACCACACTCACGCACACACTCACACAAAACACACTCACACAGACACCACACTCACACACTCACACACACACTCACACACACACACCACACAGATGCCCACTCACATATATATTTAAAAACATTAAAAATAATATTAAAAAGAACGTTTTGAATTATTGTTTAGAACCAGGTTAAAGTAAGAAATATGTAATTAACATAAAAGTTATCAGAATGTAATTAGAATTAGAAGGTTATTAGAACATGGACACAGCTTATACTAATTAGCTGAATCTTCGCCTTCCTTTCTCATGTGGGTAGAATCGAATACTCTTGTCTCTCTCTAAACAATTTTAAGTAACCCTTGCTACTTCTATTCTTTTTCTACATTTACAAGAAGACTTATTTGTATGCTTTGTGTTATTTTCAGGTGTAGCTTGCCTACATATACGTGTCTTGTGGGCATGCACGTTGCATCCAGAGAAGCAAATCTAGGGCCTTCGCACTGCTGATTAAAATCTGTATCTGCTTTGCTTCTTGGATTCATTATACTAGCAATGGACAAGGGAAGCTCACTCAAAAGCCCTAAGGCGAACTCTCTCATCTTAAGCCGAATAAGTTTTATGAAGACTTTTAAAAAGATATAACATTAATCTGCCCATGTATGTATGTATGTATGTATGTATGTATGTATGTATGTATGTATCTACTTATGATCTATCATCTATTTATGTACTGTCTATCTATATATCTGTATCTATCTTTCTATTACTAGCAAAGTATATGATATTCATATTTTGTCCTGTTTATGATAAAACTGAAGACTCTTCTTTGAAAAGGGTTTATTTTTTTAAAAAAAACTTTTAAATTGTAATGGTTTTCATTAAGACACAAAGTTTCTAGTCTTATGTTGTTTATTTATTGAGTTTTGAGCTATTCTCAAGCAGGGTATGTAAGCTGTGGCTGCAGACAACTTTATGAAAGGATATTGGCATTTGTTTGCTGTATGCAACTGAGCTACTTTACTGCTTTTGAGTCCAGTGGTTCGACTAGGTGACTAAGTGACTGCCACTGACATCTATAAAAATGGCACAATGAGAATGCTCAAACATTTAGATTAGTCTGTTGAGCACTTTGCTTTGTGTGTGAATTATATTCTTCACAGAAATGGGTAAGTGATGTGTACAAGTAATTACCACCCTGTGCAGTACTTTATTTATGAAACATTAAAGAATATGGCTATATATTTGTAATTAAGTACTGATTGAATGCTATGTAAATCGTCATCTATTATCTGAATGTTTCCTAAATGATAGGTACTTGAAAGAATTATACAGAAATAATCCTACCTCATCTTTATTTAAATAGTTATTTGATATATTTTCTTTTGCCATATCATTGACATGAGCTACTAGTGCAGATTTTTTAAAAAAAAAATCTTTAGACTATTTTATGTTCATTGTTCTGACTTTGTTATTTGATCTGTCAATCCAAGTTATTCATTTATACATTTTTATAAATAATAGATATCATTTTTGTTTAATTCAGTGCAATTTTTGCAATATCACTTTATCTTCATATAACTGTGAACATTAAACAATTGTAGCAAATATATGGCGATACCCAATAGAGGGAAATAATAATTATTTCATGTTCTTCCCTTTACAAGAACCAGTGGATTTTGTAGATCGTCAGATGTTTCTGGACTTCTTCATGCTACAGTAAGACTGCACTCACCTGCCCACCCCGCTGTTGTGTATGACTGTGAGCATGCTTCTCGTTAAATGACTTGGGTTACATACTTCTGTAAGAGCCAGGAACCTGGACATGTCTTGCTGTGATACTTTCTCCTCATCGCAAAGATTTTTAAATTATATATTAAGGTTCAATTTTCATCATTAAGTCCTTGAGAAACCTTGATAAATGGATTGCTGTTGGGTTAACAGCCCCATTGCAAGCACGTATTGAAGATGAAATACGCCTATACATGATAAGTCAAGGGTCGTTTTTTAACACGGCATATTCTACCTTATTACAACAGAACAAAAGTTGGTATCCAAAAGGGCATAAGTAATGTTGACTTAGATTTCTTATGGGAAGCAAAACAAAAAACAAACAAACAAACAAAAACCCAAAAAACTAAAACCGAAGTATTTAGGAATGGTGAGTTAAAAAGAGTGTTATGAGATCCTAAGATACTCGGGTAAAACTGTTCAAAAAGATGTGAAACAACATGACTCAGTAAATCTGTAGTTTTCAGGGAAAGGGTTAAAGACATCTTTAGTACTTTTAGTGGCTGCCTCCTTACATCCTCCAAGAATGGACCACTGGTAGGTTGAGAAAATGAAAAGACAGACAGTCAGACACATGGATACACAAAAAAGCTGTTAGGTGCTCTGGGCTTTTGAACAGAGCATCCTGAAAGCTCAGTATGTTTGTCATATACAGTTGAGCAGAGTGGTGAGGTTATTACATACAGATAAACAAGTCAGAATTCATAGAATCCCGCTGAATCAAAGAGGCGGGGTTAGTTCCTCTCTGCCAGAGCAGCCTCTGCAGGGGAGTGGTCCTTAAGTCAAATATTCCGGAGTAGAAAGCTGTAGTGGATATTTTCTGCACACACTATTAACATACTCACTTGACAACTACCACCACCCAAAGCTTTGCCTTCCTGCTGAGCCTGAGGTTAGAGGGTCTTCGGTGTGACCACACCCACATCAGCAGAGCACGGTCACTCTGGAGTCCACTTACTCAGGAATCTCTCTGCTCTCTACATTTAGTAATGTATGTTGGCTGGTGTTGGATACATTGTTGTGGAATTATAGAAAAGAAAAGGGCAGAAACTTAGGAGAATGAATGGAAGTATAATATATGAATATTATTACCTATAAGGTCTAAGAGGTAACATTTCCCTCAGCTCCAATCGGGAAAACAGAAAATAAGGAAGCTTCTGGATCAAAAGAGCTAATGATATCTCAGTCTGGTGGTCATAGTGGAATTCAGGTAAATTGCTATGTTCATTGTTTAGAACCTCTGATTGTATACCACGGCCAAAGGCAATGTAGAGAAGAAATTGTTTATTTAATCTTATAGTTTGTAGTCTAGAATTCAGGACAGAAACACAGGCAAGGCACCTGGAGGCAGGAACTGAGACAGAGGCCCCGGAGGAGTTCTGTTTACTGGTGTGCTCCTCATGGCTTACTCATCCTTCTTTTTATTTAGCACCTAGGACCACCAGCCCAGTGTTGGCACTGCCCACAGTGAAATGGGCCCTTCTACATCAATAACCAGTCAAGAAAAGAACCATAGGTTTGTCCATTGGCCAATCTGCTTAGGGTATCTTCTCAACTGGGTTTCCATCTCTCAAATGACTCTTTCTGATGACACAAAACTAGACAGCACAGCGTAAAGTTCCAACTGAGGGTTAGCTACACTTTCATCATCAATAATGAACACAATGGTTTAGGCATATGGTATTTCCAACCATGTTTTATGGATTCAAGTGACAATAATAATTGAAAATATGGTCAATGAAGGAAATAAATGTAAGAAACAGAAACTAGAAAGAACTGTTTAGCACTTGAGAGTAACAAAATGAGATAGATAAAAAATGTTTATGAATTTTATTAAAGTTGAAAAATATGGCATGTTGCTATGGAAGGATTGTAGATTCATACTCTAGTTAGCAGAATTTGGCTGACTATAAATTTAAGTGTCTTAATACCATTCATCTTAAGCTTGAAGAAAATATCACAATATCACCCTGTATCACAAGAGATTTTCTATTGACACTCTTGCTGTGCTATATTGTAGCATTTTTAGAGGAACTGAAAAAATGTCAATATTTGTTTCACATTGCAAGATTACATACATACCTAATTATATACATTTATGTATTAAGTTACATATAGAAACTTGACATTTTCATATAATTTATATATTGGATACTTGATATATATTGATAATATACTATAGCATTTAAAAAGCATTCTGTCAATATATCTTACTAGTGATGACCAGTATGATTTCCAATTGGCATAGATTATATTCAATATATAGACTTGTCTTCTAGGTATAATTCACACAGTTCTTCATAGTATTTTAATATTTGAAAGAGGAACTGTTAGTATAGCCTAGGTTAGCTTTTGTTTCAAGGTTCATACAGCTGCTGAACCGGAACTCTAGCTTGTGGGCTTTAGAAATCAATCATTGTTGGTCATTTTAAAAGTTAAATATCAGCTTTGATTTTTTTGAAATAGGACTGGCATAAACAAAGGCCAGTGTTTCACATGCCCTCAAACAAAATGTGCCTCTAAGAAAATGTGCATCTGTAGTCTACTTTAGATGGCTCTACCAGGAATCTGAAAGTGGAGTCACCTTGAAGGTTTCCACCATAAAACTATCCAAAAGCTATGAAAAGGCAATGCTGTGTTGACTCTTGTCCTCTTCCTTTTTCTTGCTCTTTTTCCTTCGTTTGCCTTTCCCGCTTACTGTTATTCTTTTGCATTCCCTTTTGTTCTTTTTAATGGTTAAAAAATCAAAACAGAATAATGACACTAATCATGTTACTACTAAAATTTCAGTCTAAAATTATTTTCCCCAAACCATGGTCATAGATGTTTAAGACAAAACTGTGACCATAATAACTGCATAATATTAAGAATTCCTCCAGGAAAAATAAAAAGGCTTTCACATAAAATGGTGCCCTGGGTCTAGTAACATAAGTCCAAGGAAATGTAGACTAATTATTGAGTTTTATGTTTCTGAAATGCCTTTACAAACTCACAGATCTATATCTAATACTAAGCTTTGTGATTTATAGATTAACTAGGTAGCCCCTGACCTTAATAAAAGCAATAAAATTGTTATGGCTTCTTTTGTGCTAATCAGAAAGTCTACAAGTAACAATTAATGAACTCCAAGTCCATTAAAATTTATAAGGCAAGATATTATCTTGTGGTAGTGGAGCTGGGTGAGAGTGCTGTCAGGTTCAGCAAAGGTTGGTGCAGTTTTGTTCAACTGATGCAGTTATAAAACCAAGACAACCCCTAGCTTTTCAGAGGGGCCATCGACAGGACGGCCCAAGGTAAAAGTAAGGGGTGACTCAAGGCACACCATCAAAAGAGGTAGGAGGACCATAGGTGAGGCCAGCCTTCACAACATGTAGACTTCCTGCCCAGCACGGATTATACATAAGACTATCTTACAAAGCCTAAATAGAAACCAACCAGCCAACCAACTAAATAAACAAAATAAACTATAAAAGCAGGTAAAGACCAATATAACATTTATATTAAAGTGGTGAGATTATTCCATAGAGATCCTAAGATAGAAACAACCCAAATGTCTAGCAACTGATGAATAAACAAATTGTGGCAAAATGTGGACTATGAAAGAAATGAAGGACTTATTTTTTCTAGTCATAAGTAGCCATTGAAAATGTTATTCTAATTAAAAGAAGGCATATAGGAGATCCCATACTGTTTGATTCTATTCATATAAATGGCCCAGAAAAGGAAAAACCTTAGGTACAGAAAAACAATTAAAAATTGTCAGGAGGTAGATGAGGAAGGTAATTAGGAGTGACTGTTAATGTATATGAGGCTTACTATTTACAGTTACAATATATAATGAAAATGTCATAAAATTAGATAGTGTGTATGGATTCAAATATATATAAATATATTAAAATCTGCCAAATTCTATGCTTTGAAAGGAAAATTTGGATGAATGAAAGGGAATGATGCTTGTGGGTCACATGGCTGCTAATCCAGAACTGTGTGGGTCACAAGTACAGTTATGTGACTCATTACTAGCTAGCTCTTAGGAGTTATTCATTCTCGAACATGGGGAGCTCTTGGTATATGGCTGCATATGAAGATGTATTTTTAAACATAAGTGCGATCAATATCATGAAGGAGGAATTGAAAGTCTGCTATTAATAAAGCCAGAAAGGGAATATAGGAAACCAGAATGACTAAATATGAACAAATCCAATTTAGAAATGTTGGAACTGAAAAGGCGTAGTAGTTGTAATGATTTATTTAGCAGATGCAGTAAGTAAATGGTATACTTGGCTCAACCTAAAAGAGCATTAATACATTTGAATAAAATAAGGAGGAGCTGACACGGAAGAGACCATGAATGAAACATAACCCGGTAGAGCTAAGGAAAGACATGAAGACCGTGTGTGACTGCTTAACAGTTACTTAGAAGGGAAGAGGGGATTAGAATAAAAAAGTCGAAAAGAGAGAAAATAGAATTTGAGAAATTGTCCTGATGTTTAAAACGGTGTGTCCACATAACGTACACTCAGACTACCATGCTGAATCGATGTCTTGGTAAGATCATGACATGTTGCAAACACACAGACATATCTTAATGTGATTGGACAAAGCTCCCTTAGAGAAGAAAGGCAAATAGGACTGACAGGTCCTCAGTAGAAATGTATCCTACTGAAGAACTGGATGTGAATTCAACATGTTAGAGGATGTACCTGCAAATGTAGAGTCCTTTACACCTTAAACAGCTGGAACTGTGAGGAGCGTACAAACTGTAAAGGTTGAGCCGAATGATACAGTCATCCACAATCAGCAAGAGCAAATGACAGTGGCCAAAAGAACAAATCAAAACACCACAAAACAAGGCTGGCAAACAGAGCAAAGGGGGCGATGAAGCTAGCAACTTCAACTTTGTTTAAACATGGCAGGAATTTATTTTGGAAAAGAAGAATGGGGTGTTCAGAACGCCATTAGAGTATGCTGATGCCTTTGGTTTTGCAGCAAATATATGATTCATCAAAGACCACTTATCAGTGAACAGAACTGGATCAAAGAGGAAGAAGGCATATCAAGAAGGTTCATGCTCTGGTTCTGTGTACTTTCAATGAGACTGGCTAAGTTTACAGAATTCTATCTTTGGCATCCAAAGTTCAAGGGATGCTCTTGAAAGAAAACTTCATTTAGCCTGTTGCTGAGGCAAATGAGATGTTGCTATTTACACAGTATAGTTCCAGGAGGCAGTGCAGGTCCCAGACAGAAATGATAGAGTGTATCCTGTGTTTGGAGCAATGCCATTTAGGTTGCAGGCAGTTTTAGGCTTCTAGCTGCTAGTGGTCAAACTTGGAGCAGAACCACTTGGTGACAAGTTCTGGGTAGCAAGTCAAACAGGTCACTGGGGAGCAGTGTGTCTTCTCTGTCCCAGGCACCATCAAAGATGACAAGGGTGCCATCAGCTCTGTGTCTCCTTTACAGTCAGGTTCTAGAACGCTGCTTAGAACCCTTCCAGCTGACCTGCTTCTTGCTGTGATAACAGGGAGGTTCTGGAGCCAGCAGGAGAGGTCAACATTGATCTTGATACGCAAGAGGATCCTATCTCCAACTCTTCTCTATCTTCCTAGCTCCAACTCGTAAGCACATGCTTAATATATATATATATATAAAAATAACCAGAAGAAGTCTGATGACATAGTAAAAAGTCTACCAAACACTATGAGAAGGAATCGAAAACCAAACCAACCAAACCAAACCAAACCAGCAACCAATCAACCAAACGACCAAACAACAATCAAGTGCAAAATATCTCCGGAGTTTCTAAGGCTATACATTGAAAGGGGACCACCCAGATAGATGTTAGTGGCCCTGGGAGGGCACAGGAACCCTTGTTTGCCTGGGAGGTAAGAGGGCTGCCTAGAAATCCGGGGAGGGGGTAAGGACCCCAGCTCTATAATTTCCCAGCTCTCTAGACTCAAACCACCTACCCTCCTTGACAAATGAGCCAAGCCTTGTTTAGAAAATAGTCAGCTGCCCCTGCCGAGGCCATCTATCGAAACCCTGGCATCAGCTCCAACAGATAACCAGAGAAGGACCTTACCTCCCTCCGCATACTGGAGGAAGGCAAGTCACGCACAAGCTTGTCCCTTTTGGCATTGTCAGAACGCAGGTCTTGACCCAGCAGGGATTCTTCCTTTCTCTGCTCCTAACAGAGCCATAAAGTCTGGCCTTGGATCGGAAGCTAAGAGGATGACAACCCTTCTGAAGGATCGGCTCCATCTCCGGGTACAGACACCCCTCAATACCTTTCGCTGGTGGGAAAGGATGTCCTTTGTAGGGAAGTTCTAGGAATGTCTCCTTTCCGTCTTCGTTCCCCTTCACTTCTATACAGAAAGCTTTGTTAGCCGTCGTTTCTTGGAAACTTTTGGTTCTCATGATCTTTGAACAACAACTTCAAGCACTTCTGCTGCTAGACTATTGACCCCCACTCAGTTAGGGAGATGAGTTCTGACCCTGGAAAGGAGAAGGTGGAAAGAAAGAACCAACTAACTCTTCAACTTGTCCTCCAACTTCCACAGGTGAGGCAGCATGTATGCATCCACACACAGGCACACATGCACTAAGATTTTAAGTTAGTATCAGTTATTATTGTATCAGTATTTAGCTCATTCAAAAGCAATACTTGGGCTAACACACTACTGCCCTTGTCTCTGTGTTTAACACACTGGGCCTTCACAGCTCGGAGTGCTCCAACCTCCTCAACAGCTTCTAACAGCATTTACCTTTTCTTAGAGAAACAATTTTCTGTGCAAGACTCAAGTCAGAACCTTTCTTTCATTTTACTTCACTGCTTAAATTAAGAATGAAGTCACCATTTTTTCTTGTAAAAATAAATTATTAAAGAAGAAAGCTAACAATGCTTGCAGAGATAGCTCCTGTGAGGGATCTGAGGAATGCCATAAATCTCCTCTACCATCAAGAAGCAGAGTCTGGCATGGACTCTGGCATGTTTTCTGTATGGCCCATCAGCAAACACTTGGAAAAGTCATTAGGTACAGACTCGGAGATTTCCATTATGATCCATCTAAGCACTTAAAACTATCACGAAAGCAAAAAGATTACCCCAAAGGGAAGACTGATTATTTCCCTAGACATGAGAGGGCAAAATTATGATTAGGAAAACAAAAATGAATGGGAGGTCTTATCCAAGTGTTACTTATCTCGAAAAGCAAAGAAACAGAGATGTCTTTCTGAATCAACATGCAACGTTGGGTAGAAGTGGCACACAGAGGTGGGGCTCTCCTTTGAGCCCTCATTCGGCTTTTGCCAGAGCCTTGCTATTTCTAAGCAACTGGAGTCCTTCCTTCAGCTCCTGCTCAGTGGGAAGTGTAATGCAAATATTTTCAGATGAGTCACCTTCTTTTATAAGTGGATTGTTAATATTTTGACTTTCTAGTGGATGTGTGGCAAAGCGAGGGGTGTTTCCCAGATTCAGAGAATAGAGAACTGTGCACAGGCACCCTTTTGTCATATAACCTGGTCAAATACTCAACTTTACTTCAAAGTACAGGGGTTACTTTATTTCATAATTTTTAAAACGTTGCTTATGTGAGTTTTAGATGGGAATTTTCTTGATTATAGCTGAATGTCCTTGCAATTGAAAATTCATTTTCAGAACAAATATCTATTTTCACATCCTTTATTATTCATGATTTTTTGGCAGTGGTGGTCCAGAAAATTATCTTGTTATTGATGCTACATATTTTGTTCATAAATGTTTATATAGAATCCTAGGGAAGACACATGACTTAGAACACCCAGAAGCTCTGGTATGCCATGAGCAACTCCATAGCAGGAGTATATCATCTTGTAAAATCCTGTGAAGCTAACTGTTGAGTTACTTCTTCAGGGAAAGTTTGTAGCCCTGAAGAGTATAGCCTTGTTCCATTAGATAACCTCTACATATTATTTCATGACACACAAGTTGCTACACATTCTCTTATCACTGGAAACACACACACACACACACACACATACACACACACACACACTCACACACTTTCTCTCTCTCCCTCCCTCTCTCTCTTTCTCTAATGTGTGTATGCATACATACATGTGGTATACATATGCATGTGTATGTACATGTAGAGACCATGGTTGAATATTATGTGCAGTCTCAACCACTATCCATCTATTTTATGAGACAATGATCCTCACTGATCCTGGAAATCACCAGCTTGCTTAGACTGGCTGGCCAGTGAGTGAGCTGGGATTCTAGAGATCTTAGGGATTCTAAAGATCTTTCATTCTCACATGCATTCAAGAAGCACAAACTTACCAATACATCTAGTTCTAATGCTTGGGAGACAGAGGCAGGTGGATGTACATGTGTTTGAGGCCAGTGATGGCTACTTAGTGAGGCCTTGTCTCAAAAACCAAATAGAAGAAGGAGATTGGGAGGAGTGTATGAGGAGGAGAGGAGGGGAAGGAAGAGGAGAAACAGAAGAAGCAGAAGAAGAGGAATAAGACAAGAAAGAGGAGGAATGGAAGGAGGGGAGGGGATGGGGAGAGAGAAGAGGAGGAGACACAAGGAGGAGGAGAAGGAGGAAGAGGAGGAGGAGGAGGATGAGGAGGAGGACGAGGAGGAGGAGGAGAAACAACTACTTTTTCACAGGATCAATTAAAACTATTTTTACAAATGAAATCAGGAGTCAATTCAATGTTGTGGTGAAACATCTAGAAACTACAGTGTGTAAAGTATTTCTTTTTAAGAAGTGGGAATCTACTTATTCTTATAGGAATGTAGGAACATTCCTACTGAAGTCTCTAGGCCTTAACATCTATGGAGGTTTGAATGAAAATGGCCCCCCAATAGGTCCAAAGGGAATGGCACTATTAGGAGATAAGGCCTTTCTGGAGTAGATATGGCCTTGTTGAAGGACATATGTCACTGGGGGTAGGCTTCGAGGTTTCAGATGCTCAATGTAGGCCCAGTGTCACTCTTGTTGTCTGCCAATCTCGATGGAGAACTCTCAGCTTCTTCTTCGGCACCATGTCTGCCCACATGCTGCCATGTTTCCTGCATTGACAATCATGGGCTAAGCTACTGACCCTGTAAGCCAGCCCAGTTGAATGCTGTCCTTTACAAGAGCTGCTGTGGTCACAGTGTCTCTTCACAGCAGTGAAGCCCTAACTAAGATGCTGTCTCCTAGATGCAGATGAAGTTACTACAATCTTAATGCCTGAATTTGATGTGCAACTTCTTGCCTCAAGCCTAACTATCTGTGGAAGTGTAGCTACTACCTCTAGGACCATGGAGGCTCACTCAGAATCCCCATAGGTATACTCCAGCGGGCTCTTTTGGGATCCTATATACCTATATCCTCTGTCAAGAGCACGATGATTTCACCACTGGTAACTATGTCCCTGTATGTAGTTGCCCTGTTCATTGTTCAACATTCTGTATGCTAAACCATTACATACCCACAGAATGCCATGCAGCCACTGGACTGGTGTAACCACAGGCTGATTTTGGCTTGAATGTAAAAACTGCACTGGGGTGGACCTCTGTGTCACTGTTGGTCACATCAGCTGCTAAGTGGTACTGCTGATGTTCCATGCCTCACTAAGTGTCTGCTCTACTCTCTGAGGACAGGAGAGGCATGGACACATTCTGTTCTCTATTGCTTTCTCTTTTCTGTCTTTTCTAAAGAATTCTTCATCATAGTGGCTTGTTCTTGATGCAAATAATTCACACAAACAGATGCCCATGAACCTGTTGCTAGCAATTTAGCAGGCACAGAAGCATTCTGCATTGCTCAATTACAAATTAACATGGTGTTACAATAGAGTAATATCGAAGTTAGATTTTGCTTTGTCAGTTTACCTGCAAAGTGAGAGTATGGAACTAGATGACTCAGCGAACACCCAAGCTGAGTAAATATCAATGAGAGTATTAGCTAGGCTAAGATGATGTGTAGATAGAAAAAAGGTCAAAAGGTAAGCAAAGAAAACACATCTTTGAAGTTCAAACATAAGCCCTCTGCAAAGCACAGGCTACAAATCTTTCAGAAACCATCTCCCCTCACTTCCTTTCATCTATCTAGTCATTCCTGTTTGGTGTGTGCACCATCTTAAACCTATTGTAGTCATTGTGAGCCTATGCATCTCCCTTTGCTAGGGGATAAGCACACTGTGGGCTCTGCTGGTATCCCACATCCTGCCCATTAGCAGCTTGCAATGGTGCTTAATTATTTCCTGAACTAATGGAGTCACATGGGTTCTGGCTAGTGATGAGTGATGGGAAACATGTTGGTTCTAAATAAAAGACTGCTCTTTGTTAGAATAATTCCTTGGTGATCAAGACAGTGATAATTCAGTTTTTTGTACTCATTATTTTATGAGCATTGACTGAATACCTACCTACTTGTGCTAGACACTATTTCCCACTTTAAAAGTTAAGTAAACAATTTGTATGAATATATACATATATATGCATATGCATATACAAATACATACACACATAGATTCACACACACACTATATATATGAATCAATTGTTGCTTTGTTGGCATTTTTTTTTGGGTTATTTTATTATGTTCTTATATCTTACCCTCCCAAACCTTATTCTATCTTAATCCATTCCAAGCCTTCCAACACTAGGTATGAGAGAAAGGTTAGAGAGGAAGGGAGCGTAGATCTCTTTTGACTACTTCCTGCTGATTACAGGTATTGCGTTCCTTGGACCAAGTCCAGTCTCCAGCAGCAGGAACCAGCTGCAGCAGGGACCAAAACAGCAAAGGGAGCAGCAGCTGCCACAGGCCTTCTCTGGGCTTTCACATGTATACCCTCTCAAACATAAACTATCCACAGCTGGCAAAAATCACACCCCTCCTAGAACAGGAGACAGTCATAGTGAGTGGTTGTGGACAAGCAGAAGTAGCCCGTATCCCACATCTGGGGAAAACAAAAACATTCACATAACATGACTGGGTTTTTTTTTTCTTTTTAAAGAAATCAAAGTCCTCACTCCATTGCTTGACCCATAGCTTAAAAAGTAGTGCATAAACAAGCATTATAATGGAAACTTTTAAAATTCTAACTAAAAAGAAATCCAAATGCACGATTGCATTCTTCTTCCAGCTCTGGGGACATTTTAAGTCTAGACACATGAGGTTGAGGAGAGGAAAGTAGTATATTAGCGTATTAAAGCACTGGTCTCTAACAGAAAATTGTAAATGATTGCTAAGGTAGGAGTCCTTATTAAAGGAGCAAGGCTTAAAAAAAAAAGGACATAAGTAATAAGTTTCTACCCAATGGAAATAAAGAATGATGAAATGAAACACAAAGCTAACACAGAAAATGCAAGAGATTTTTTTAAAATGATAGCAATATTGTGTTCCCAAATAGTGGACATTATCATATAATCAAATGGATGAGTCAGGTAAATTAAAGTTATACACTCTAAGACTTGATTTAAAATATTATATACCCCATTTTCTACAATAGGTATACCTTTTTAAAAGAAACATTGAAGATAAAATCAGAAGAACAGGTTGTCCCTATTCACAGGATTCATATGCAAGAATTCTACCAATCATAGAATAAAAATACTTGAAAAAAATCATGTACATATTTTTGCCATTATTTCCTAAACAATATAGTCTAGTACCTACTTATATAATACTTGCATTTAGTAAATAGTATTTTCCCTAGTAAGGAACTGTGAGTGATCTGGAGATGATATAGGGTGTATGGAAGAATGCATACAGTTTATGTACGAATATGAAATCATTTTATATAGAGGGCTTCGGCATATCAGGAGCTTACCCTCCACCAAGGATGCCAGAAAACAGGTTTGTATTCAAGAAAGGAACAAGGAGACAGACAGGTATGTATGTGCCTATGTGCAAAGCCCAGAAGACATAATTATAGTATGTGTTATATATAATATAATATATAGCACACATATATAACAAATGCACACACATATATATATGTGCATACACATACAACATATATAACAAACATACATATAGAATGATATATATGTATACATATATATGCTAGTAATTTATTATTAGTAACTCTGATGTTCTTACTGTGAAGATTACATCCTCTTTCTTCTCCCAGCTCCTCTAGCAGTAACCACTACTCTATAGTTTGTATGCTATTTATGTATTTTTTTAATTCTATAACAGTTTAGCACAAAATCAGGGGGTTAAAACATCATATTCATTATCTCATAGCTGTATCAAGGGTATGAATGGGTGTGCCTTAGCTGGGTCCTTGGCTCTTTGATGAGGATTACATTAAGAGTTTTTTTTTTGGCTGGGCTGCATTCTCATGAGCCCCCCCCCCCCCCCCATGAACAAGGCTCCTTCCAGATCCTGAAGGTTGCCAGCCCAGTTCATCTTCTGGTGACCACAGGACTGAGGTTCTGATCTTTGATGGTCTTCAGGCTTGGGGTTTCCCTTGGCTCCTGAAAGTCTTCACCCATGTCCACAGGCATGTGGAGAATGCATATACTTTTGAATTGACCCAAGTGGGATCATGATGCACGGCTTAACCTACAATCTGACTTTTCTACGCACAATTATGTTTTGTTCTCTCATGTTCAGATGTAGGTCCCGACTACAGTTGTAATTTTCATTTTTATACTGTAGTCTGTTGTAAAACTGTCTCCAAATCAATTTATCATTCTGCTGCTGATAAAGACTAATTCCCGTTTTTTTCTCAGTTCTATCAATATTTTTTCTATCAGCATTCCTACCCTTATTCTTGCTGAAAATGTGTAATTCTTTAAGGATTACAACCCCTTCTTTAGAGAATGTCTAGGGTAAGTGATCTTTTAAAATGTCGATTGGTTAAAAATTCTCCAGTGACATCTCACTGGGTTTGGGTGAAATCCAAACTGCCTTCCGTCTCTGGCGTCATCTTTGACTTTGCCCGTTTTGTTCCTCATTTTTTCTCCACATCCACAGTTTTTCGTTTGTTCCCCCTCCGACTCCAGCCTTTCTTATCCTATTTCTAGAATCTTCTGAAGGTTGATTCCATCTTATCATGCAGGTAACCTCAGATAGCCCAGAACAGCCTGCTCTAACCAACAGATCTCCGATGTCATTTAACATTTACTTCCTGTTATATGACTATGTTTGTTATTTTAATGGAATCTGTTAAAATTATAATTCTCTCCTTCAATTTATTGAAGGTCAATGTGCTTATTTTCTCCTTTTGAATATAGCTGCCCTGAGAGCAGGGATCCTTTTCTTCTGCTTGCTGGTACAGCTAAAATACCCTTCTGAGCTGGTTGGCTTTAACTCTAACTCCGATAAAACCTAGAATCACAAGGGAAGGAAGTCTTAGTGAGGAATTATGGAGATCGGATTGGCCCATGGGCGTGTCTCTTGGGGATTATCTTGATTATTAACTGTAGTGAGAAGACCCACCCCTGGACCGATGTAAGAGTAGTGGAAGGTAGCTGAGAACAGGAAAAAGCAAACACCGTCCACTTAATTCCTTCTCTGCACAAGAGAGCGGAGGTGCTGCTCTACATTCCTGCCTGAGTTCCCTGTATGTAATCTGCAGTTGCATGCCAGACAAACACCCCTCTCTCTCCCTCTCTCCCTCCCTCCTTACCTCCCTCCCTCCCTCCTTCTCTCTCTCCTCCCCTCCCTCTCTTTGTCAGATTATTTGTCACAAAAACATTGAGAGGAAACTAGGACGCTAAGTGTCTGCCATGTTAAAGTTTTCAAGCATTATTCCAGCAAATGAGTACCATAGCCATGGTCCTGTGGAGGTTGGGTGACCTAGGACAGGAGAATGCTCGGGCGCTGAGGCAGGAGTGGGTGGGTGGGTGGGGGAGCACCCTCATAGAGGCTGGGGGCAGGGAGGAGGGGATAGGGGGCTTGTGGAGGGGAAACTTGGAAGGGGGATAACATTTGAAATGTAAATAAATAAAATAACCAATAAAAAATGAAAAAATAATAATCGCCACACTAGTATTTGCCGAAGCGAGTGGCACAGATATAAGGTAATGGGGGGAAGACTGTGCGATCTGCCCAGTGGCCACCTTACCAGGCGGTGCTGCCAAAATGCAGGATTTTCTCCCGGACACCTTCAGTTCTAA
>JADRCD010216377.1:0-28645 GCA_019843815.1 Montemys delectorum
GTACTGACCATCATGGAGCTAGGCATGTATGTGGTTCAGAGACATATATACAGACAAAATATCCATACACATGAAACAAAACAAAAATAAAAAAACTGAAGGAGAATTTTTTAAAAAGTAGGTATTAGGAAGGGGAAGAGTCCCAGGCCCTTGATCCAGAAAGTATTTTCAACAGAATAATTGAAGAAAAAATTCCAAATTTAAAAATATACCTATAAACATACAAGAAACTTACAAAACACTTATTAGACTAGACTAGAAAAGAAAATTCTCCTGCCACATAATAATCAAAACACAAAATCTTCTATCAAAGAAAATATTAAAAATAGCAAAAGGAAAAAGAGCAGGTAACAAAGAAAGCAGACCTAACAGAATTAACCCCTGACAATTCAACAGAAACTCTAAAAACCAGAAGGGCCTGAACAACTTCTAAAATCCAAACACTAACCTAGACTTGTTTGCCAGTAAATCTTAATCACCACAACCACCATAGATGGAGAAAACAAGATATTTCAAGACAAATCTCAATTCAAATAATAATGATACACAAAATCAGCCCTATAGAAAATACTACAAAGAAATGTCCAATCAAAGGTGGATAACTGCATGTAAGAAAAAACAGAAAATAATTACACACCAGCAAAAACAAAGGAAGCACACAGAAACTAACACACATACACACACCCACCTACCCCACACACACAATCAACATTGAACAACAGCAAATAACAATCAGTGCTCATTAATATCTCTCAATATCAATGCACTCAGTTCCCCGATAAAAAGACACAGGCTAACAGAATGGATGCAAAAAGAGCATCCATCATTCTGCTAGATAAAGGAAACACATTCCAGCAATAAAAACAGAGATTACTTCAGAGAAAGTGCTGGAAAGACTGGGAGGGGAATAAACTCTGGAGTTCAAAATATAAATAAATAAATAAATAAATAAATAAATAAATAAAGTTTCCAAGCAAATAGATCTAAGAAGCTGCAGTAACCATTCTAATATCTAATACAATGGTCTTTCAACCATAATAATCAAAGGATACAGGGAAGAACACTTCATACTCATCAAAGGACAATTCTACAAAGATGATATCTCAATTATGAAAATCTATGCCCCAAACACAAGGGCTCCCACATTTGTAAAAGAAAGATTGCTAAAGCTTAAATTGCTCATTGAATCCCACACATTAATAGTGGAGACTTCCACACCCAACTCTAACCAATTAACAGGTCATCCAGACAAAAACTAAATAGAGAAATAATGAAACTAACAGATATTAGGAATGAAATGTACTTAACAGACATTTGTAGACTATTTCACACAAACCCAAAAGAATATACCTTCTTCTCAAGACTTTATGAATCCTTCTTCAAAATTGATCATATAGTGGGTCCCAAGGCATGCTTCAACAGATACAAGATAATTGAAATAATTCCTTGTGTCTTATCAGGCAATTTTTCTTCTTTTGCTTGAGGATATGAGTGATATATTTTAGAATTTTGATGATTTTGAATATCTTGGATTAAATATATCTAAATAAACAATAATTCTCACCATTTTAACCAATTTTATATATTCAATGTTTCATATCAATATTAATTTAATATGTTGGCATAACTTTCTTTTAACATTTTTGGTTTAAGCATTGTTAATCTTAAGGAATATTTTTGGTATTCTTCCTATTATTCTCTTGTATAAGATAATGGAAAATTTAAAGTACGTGTTATATAAACGTTTGATAGAAGACAACATTTTTTCCATTTGAATGTAATTATACCATTTCTGTCTTGTAGGGAGTTATTGTTTACATAAATTTACTATACATGGGTTTGAAGTTTGACCTTTCTTCTTAAATAATATTTTCTTCAATGTTCTTGATTTTACTTTCTTATAGTAATAATAAATGTTCATGGCTTTTATTGAAATTTTGCCAAAATGCAGC
Source organism: Montemys delectorum (assembly GCA_019843815.1). NCBI lineage: Eukaryota > Metazoa > Chordata > Mammalia > Rodentia > Muridae > Montemys > Montemys delectorum. The sequence goes on from JADRCD010216377.1 coordinate 1,953, forward strand.
ATTTGTATGTAATGCACCTAAATTATATTTTCCTCAGTGTATTGTTATTTAGGAAAGTATACCATTTTAAAACTTGAAGTTTTGTTTAGAGGAGATCATGAGAAAAACATTGACACAGTTGGACATTAATTCTGATTTCCAGAATGTACATCATTACAAATTCAACCAGAAAATACTCAAATAAGAAATATATTTCTTAATAGTGTAGCAGGTGGTGTCGACACCAAGGGGTGTACTTGGAGGGATCCATGGCTCCAGATTCATATGTAACAGAGGATGGCCTTGTTTAACTAACAGCAATAGGGGAGGAAGCCCTTGGTCTTGGGGAGGTTTGATGCCCCAGAGTAGGGGGTTGCTTGAGTGGTGGAGCTGGAGAGTGTGGGTGGGTGTTCCCAGAGCACTCATATAGGCAAAGAGGAGGGGAAGTGCGAATGTGGGATGGAGGTTGGAGCAGGGGGTAACTGGGAAATGGGGTATCATTTGAGACATAAATGAATGGAATGATTAATTTTAAAAAAACAATGCAGAGCTGGAGAGATGGCTCAGTGCTTAAGAGTACTGACTGCTCTTTCAGAGATCCTAAGTTCAATTCCCAGCTACCATATGGTGGTTCACAACCATTTATAATGGGATCTGATGTCTTCTGTTGTGTCTGAAGACAAGCTACAATGTACATGTATACATGAAATAAATTAATTTTGAAAAACTCAATTCAGTTTCTGTAATTTTTTTTAATTTTAGAACACTATAGTTAGTAACAAATGAAAATAATAACACTAAGATATAAAAATACCCATCTAATATTAACAGATTAACTCATCACTGATGTTTCAACAAAATAAGCCAAGTTTTTAACTTTTATATTCATATATTTTATTGTAATAATCTGAAGGATTTAGTAAATTTATTTTTGCCTAAAACCTTTTTTGAAGACTCACAATGATAGCTTTGAAATATTCTTTGTGATATTGTGAGGTGCAATGAAAGTTTTTGGAAACTTCCAAGTTTCTTTTCTAAAATAAAAAAAGAGATCTAAAAATGTAAACTTTTTCTTGATGCATTTAGTCACTTTGCTAAGTGATATTTGATTAATATTCTGACTTCAGACATTTGTTTCAATATCTTACTTTTAAATATCTGATTAATCTATAAATTCCTAGCTAGAAAATTGTGCTGGATTTCTGCACACTAAATACATATTAGAAAGGTTTATGAGATTTCAAGCATATTCCTGAACAACAGTATTTGGCTTTACCCTAGGCTCCTGGGCTGTCTAGTTCCAGGTTCTTGGCCACCCACGCATTATCACGTATGCACTCCATCTCATGAGTGGCCTGAAGTCAAATAACTGATTGGTCCGTTAATCCCACAACCTTTTACACAGAACACTTTAAAAGTAACTTTTATTTGCCTGAAGTAACTGTCATCTCCAATGCTTACTGCCTCTGTTTGCTAACCTAGTCCTAGTTCTGAAAGCTTCTAGCCTCTGTACAATCTTATCTAGGTCTAGAATATGTTAAGCCTCTGAGACTTGCTGATGAACAAGCTTGCTCTTTCTTGTCCTTTCTGAGCTCTTGCTGGCTGGTTCAACTCAAACTCCTATATAGGCTGACTGATTCTATTTGTCTTCTCTTTTTCTCAGCCTCTCCTGAATTGCTCTGCTAGTCCTCAAACTAATTCTAGCAATCTGTTCTAATTTTCTGGCTCCTTTTCATTCTCTGGCTAGTTTTGTCTTTACCTGTGTTTAACTTGTTCTCTCTCTGCAACACACTACTGATAAATCACTTCTCTTTCTCCTTCCTCTATTCTCTGATGGTTTAAGTAACTTCCCTTTCTTTTATCTTCTTTTGAAGAGAAGTTAGACATATCCTAGTCTGTAAAATGTTTTTCTGATTATCACTTTGTCTGCCTCTGAATTAGACACCACTTTCCAACACTGGTGTTTCCTTCTAAAAACTAACTTTACTTGCATTGATCGGGATTAAAGTTGTGTGCTAAGGGTATGTCTGTATTCTAGCAAGAGAGATTAAAGGCCTGTGCGAAGGCTGAGTCACATCACAACTAGCAACAGCTTCCCCCCCCCCTGTAAATAATACAAACTCAGAATTCACAGTGTCATCAAATATCCTGTATCAGGATACCATTGTAGATCAAAGGTCTTGTGGCCGGGTTGCTGTTAAATTTCTCAGCGGGTAATATGTACCGTCCTTTACCAAAGATCCTAAGATACTAGAACATAGGGTGAATGATTTATGTAGACACCAGATCAACATCTTAATGTTTAGTGAGTTGTCTATGTGTTGTTTTCAGCAGTGGGGCCTTGCTCTCAGTTTGGGAAGAGTATTCTACCATTGTCTTGACAACAACCTGGAATGTTTCAGTAGGATTGTTTGTTTTAAGAGCTTCCTTTTTATACTTTATTATTATTCTTTTCAAAGTAACACTTCTATATTTCAGAAGAATAATAAATAAAGCTGTATTTATAGAGCTAGTGCCAAAACTATGCCTATTCAAGATTCTTGTTCCATCCCTTATATTTCCCAGAAAAAATAATTCTTTACAGTATAGAGTATATTGTTTCACATTATTTAAGTAGAATAATATAGTATTCACCCTTGAACACCTGTTAGCTGTCAGTCAATATTATGAATGTACAGTCGATCTGTGTGGTGTGTATACTTGTTAGCCGAGTTTCTCATTTTGCTTCTGCAGTGAGATGGTAATGGTGGGACTATTTTCTACTTGGTAATTGTGTTAGCCAGCAACATTGAAGTTATAAAAATTCTTTATTGTCTGTAGTCTTAGATCTTAAAAATGTACTTTAATAAGGGTTCCTGTAGGCTCCAACCTTCCTTCTCACCTGCCAAAAAAATTTGGGAGGAAAAAGGTTAATAAGAAATGGGAGTTGTAGTTTGGGGGAGGGGCAATTTCAATCTTTGTTGTTGGAATAGCAGCAGTCCAGTAGAATCATGAACACTAAACGTGTATCAGTAGCAGTGGCTGAATGTAGACGTCACAAGGCTCCAGCTAATCTGCATGAGTCCATCAAAGTGGCAAGAAGGAGCAGGAATACCAAGAGAAGTTCTTCTGTAGCTTTCTGTCTAGGAAATCACAGCAAGCAAAGATCAGTGAAGACCAGCAAAGAACTGCAAAGCATACCCATGCAAGAGTGTCCTCCTCACTGTCTGTGGGGTTATATTGTTGTATTTTTTTCTGAACATCACGTGCTTCTCAAGCATCTGCTCTGGCAAAATATCGTATGCCCGAAGAAGACAGCTTCCAGAAAAATACCATGTGCCTGTTCTCTGTAAAACATCCTCTCATAAAACAGTTTCCAGTAAAAATATTATCTGACACAATGGAGTCATTACAAAAACTAGAAATTTTAACTTCAATTGTTATTATTACAATTGTTATAATGATGATGATGGTGATGGTGATGACGATGACGATGACGATGACGATGACGATGATGATGATGATGATTTTGGGGTGGACAGGAACCCATGCTACTCAGGTCCACATATGCCTACTATATAATTGCGGATAATCCAAAATTCTTCATCCCCCAGGAATTTTTACTCCCTGTGCCAAAGTTACAGGTATGTACTCCCCGTGTTGGTTACTGCTTAGACATTTTATTCATTCTACTACTGAATAACACAGAGCCATTTTTTTTCTTTTCTTACTAGATATTTTCTTTATTTACATGTAAATTTCTCCTTTCCCAGGTTCCCCTCCAAAAAACAAACAAACAAACAAACAAACAAACACAACAAGAACAAACCTCTGTTGCCTCCCCCCTTCTTATACCTGCCACCCTACCATCTCCCACTTATTGGCCCTGGCATTCCCCTACACTGGGGCACAAAACCTTCACAAGGCCGAGGTCCATTCCTACTATTGATGATCAAATTTGCAATCCTCTACTATACACATGCTGCCAAAACAATCAGTCCCACCATGTATAGCCCTTGGTTGGTAGTTAGGTCCCTGGGAGCTCTGAGGGTACTAGTTAGTCATATTGTTGTTCGTCCTAAGGGGCTGCAAACCCTTCAGCTCCATAAATCCTTTCTCTAACTCCTTCATTGGGGACCTTGTACTCAGTTCAATGAATGGCTGTGAGCCTCTACATTTGTATTAGTCAGGTATTGTCAGAGCCTCTCAGGGGATAGCTATATTTAGGCTGGCTTGTCCTTCCTTCAGTCTCTGCTCCTAAGTTAATCTCTGCAATTCTTTCCATGGGTATTTGGTTCCCCCTCTTAAGAAGGAATGAAATGTCCATCTTCTGGTCTTCCTTCTTCTTAAGTTTCTTGTGGTTTGTGGGTTGTTCTTCCTGTATTCCAAACTTCTGGGCTAATAATCACTTATCAGAGAATGCATACCATGTGTGTTCTTTTGTGTTTGGGTTACCTCACTCAGGATGATACTCTCCAGATCCATCCATTTCCCTAAGAATTTCATAAATTCATTGTTTTTAATAGCTGAGTAGTACTCCATTGTGTAGATGTACCACACTTTCTGTATCCATTCCTCTGTTGGGGGACATCTGGGTTTTTTCCAATTTCTGGCTATTATAAATAAGGCTGCTATGAACATGGTGGAGCATGTGTCCTTATTGCATGATGGAGCATCTTGTGGGTATATGCCCAGGAGTGGTATGGCTGGGTCCTCTGGAAAAACTATGTTCAATTTCCGGAGGAACCGCCACACTGATTTCCAGTAGGGTTTCTCACATACTTTCTACAAGTAATTTGTTTGAGAAGCCAAGAAAATTCTTTGTAGACAATGTATAGTTTAGAAGTCAACATTATGAAAGGATTACTGACATTTGTATTACAGAATATAGAATACCCCTGAGGTAGCTCTGTCTGGCATATCTAATGGGTTTTTCAATTGGTTGTCTTAAATAACTTAAGAATACCCAGTGACTATGGGTGGCACCAATCCCTGAATGGGATGTTCTACTGTGCAATGAAAGAATGAGAGTTGATGCATAGTGTTTACCAATCAAGTTCTGTTTCAGTAGGACAGTTGTAATATGACCTATTACTAATTGGAGCAGCATTTAATATACTATCATGGTGGAACAGACTATACTTTAAACTGTGAAGCATGTTTAGTAGGAATAAGTTTACTTCATTTTCCAAGTTTTAGTTTAATGGTCAAGGAGGTCAAGGGAAGTCAATACAGGTACCTGAAGACAGGAATTAATGAAAGGGCCACAGAGCACTAGTGCTAACTCATTTGCTTTCCATGGGTTGTTTAATCTGCTTTCTGATATCACAAAACAAACAGACCATTTACAGGGACTTGCACCTTTCCATGTCAACTTCTGGTAAAGAAATTTACCATAGGATTTTTATAAAATGAAATCTGGAGGGGTCTGATTATCAAATAGGTTCCTTCTTTCAAAATGTATCTAGCTTATGTCAAGTAGATATAAAACTAAACCAGCAATTGTTGGAAGAATAGTTCAGTTAAAATGGTCCTTTAAAAATATGTGCCCCAGTGTAGGGGAATGCCAGGGCCAATAAGTGGGAGAGGGTGGGATGGTAGGCATGGGGAGGAAGGAGGCAACAGGGGTTTGTTCTTGTTGTTTTTGTTTGTTTGTTTTTTGGAGGGGAAACTGGGAAAGGAGAAATTTACATGTAAATAAAGAAAATATCTAATAAAAACAAAAAATAATGCAGAATAAAAAAAATAAGCTTATTGAAGTCAAATAGTGTGAAAATTACATGATACTGTTACAGTAAAATGGAAAGTATACATGCATTCACATGGAAGGATAAGTAGCACAATTCTCACAGAATGTATTCCACACCAGTCTGCACATCTTAGTAAAACTGATATTAAAATTAAAAACAGGACTGAGGTGTAGCACATTGGTAAAACCCTTGACAAATTGATGTAAAGCCATAGATCAATATCTAATGTGAAAAAATACAAAATTAACACTGTCATGAACTAAGAGGCTAACTTTTCTTTAAATATAAATGCCACAATGGGTTTCAACAACTCTTGCATGTAGTTTTATAAAGTTAATTTACAGATAATGGAAGTAAAAATAACTCTCCTGGCTTCCTTTGTCTTTGGAAATTATTTAATCACTCTACAATTAATCTGTGTAGTAGATAATATATCAGTAGTTCTACAGTTTTGTTGGGATTACATGACACAATTACAGTAAAATGTAAAGTACGCCTCCGGATGCTTAGAGTAAGCACTATAAATTGTAGTCCTTATTATCTTGTACTTTGTTGTGGTTGCCCTTAAATATGGAGCCATTTAAATCTGTAGCTATCAAAAAGGATTATAAAACATTAAAATTTAAAAATAGATGGGTTATTTCACAAAGAGTGTTCTATCCAGCAGGCAAATTATGAGTCATTTTAAGATTTTTCTTACTCCTGGCTTGCTAAAATGCATGTACTTAACATAGTTCAATGCTAAATTATTGCAAGTAAAAGAAAACAAATAATAACTAAATTATTCATTTTTTTACTAGGCTGGCAATAACAATTCATTCTAGCTTCCAGATCAGTAACTGGAAAGGAAAGGGACAGAAATGCATCACTTGCTGAATTTTTTACAATTCATTTACATAAATATTGGTGAAATAAATGATATTTTAAGGGAACACAGAACCCTACATCTGATAAAAATATGTCACTCACACTATTATCCACATGATGGGTTTTAAAACGTTGGCAGATCTATATAGCTACATTAGCAGTACTCACTCATTCATTTTTATCATTTCATGAATATATCATGGTTAAAAATTCTTAGTTATGAAATGTAACTTATTTTTAAAACCATGTATTAAGAAAAGAAATGAGTTTTGAACCACTGCAAAAAGCACACACACACACAAAAAAAACTGTATTTACCTGATTGCATACTTATGTAACTGATTATAAACACCCACAATAGGTATTTCTTCTAAAATCCACTTAAATCTGTAATGGGGTTATATAGTAATAGTTTTACTTTCTCCACAGCTCACAAGAACTAACCTGAAGTCCTACAGTTTCTATGTGCAGTGTAATATCTAATGACCCTTTCTAAGGCTACTGTTAAATCTGTAAAGAAAGCACTAAATTAAATTTGATAGAAAAATTAAACCTTTTGTTGTTTCTCAGTATACTTCACAAGGGACAACTTTTTAAAAAAATGAAGATATTTAATTTTTTTATTTTTGTTACTTTTTTTGTTTTTGTTTGTTTGTTTTTCAAGTAGCACTTGAAAAGACACTTCTAGTACATGATGGATTAGAAAACGTAAGTTGAAAAAAATGCAGAAGTTAAAGCAAAATGAAAAGTAAATTAACAGAGAAGTTGCTGTCGTTTATCATACCTTAATAGAAAAATCCCCTCTCCTGCAGATTTAGCAGTCCATCATCAGCAATAATCACCTTTGTAGTTTTGAATGCTGGTAGCTGCTTCATTTCAGAGCCCTCACATCAATCACCTCTTAAAGATTTCTAGTCAGGAAGTTAATAAGAATTGTGCACATCATCCTGTGATTTAGAGGAGAAGAAAGAGAACCCACTGATAACACACCTGTCAGAGACATCACTGGCAAATCACGACTTTGAAGAAAAATTCAGAAAAAAAACCTTACCAAAACTGATAATTTTCAACTGAAGCATTAGTTTCTGTATTACAAATTAAGCTTCTGGATGTAACTAAAGCTAACTCAAGGAAAGAAGAAATATTTGTGGCAGGTATAAGTTAGTTGAATAAAATTGCTTGGCAATTTCAAACTGTTGTAAAACAATCTGTCCCCTAATACATTCCTGTTTTTATTTTATTAGCATTTATTAGTAGAAATTAATAGGTTTCTATTATAATTCTAATATATGTCTATATTATTACATTTATATAATTATCTGATAGTCTTCAATGCCCTATTAGCATGTCCTGCTTATCTTCACAGTTCCTCTTTCCCTATGTCAAATTCCTCCTTCTACTATCATGTATTATTGCTATTGTTTTATACGTGTGTGTGTGTGTGTGTGTGTGTGTGTGTGTGTGTGTGTGTGTAACTTGCTCTTTAGTGTTGCTTATATGTATCTTTGAAGTTTCTCTGTACTTTGAAGCCTTTTCTCATGGAGAAGGCCTCATATAAAGACGTTGATTGGCTACTCCCCTAAGTTCTGTTTTACTGTTTCCCTAGCTTATCTTTCAGGCAAGACAGACTAGGTCAAAGATTTTGTAACTGGGTTGTTGTTAACATTTCTTTTTTGGTAGCCCACAAGTATCTACTGTAAGACACTAGAACACAGGAATCAATTTTCATCAGTTGGTGAAAATCTTTGCAATTTTCTGAGTTGCCATTTTATCCAAATGACAGTATCCTTTGCATTACAGAAGCTTTTCAGTTTCATGAGGTAGCATTTATTAATTATTAATTTTAGTCCCTGTGTTATTGATGATATCTTCGAAAAGTTTGTCCTTTGTTGATGAGTTCATGGCTATTCTCCATTTTTTTCTTCTATCATTTTTGGTGTATATAATTTTCATTAAGTGTATTTTTTTATCTATTTTGAGTTGAGGTTTGTACAACTCAGTAAGTATGGATCTATTTTCATTTGTCTACATGCAGAAACCCAGTTACACCAGAGCCATTTGTTGAAGATGATGTTTTTTCCCAATATTTCTCACTTATTTATATACATCAAATAATCAGGTATCCATAGGTATATGAAATCTATAACTTTAATTTGATTCCATTAATCAATATGTCTGTTTTTATGCCAATCCCATATTGTTGTAATTGCTATAGCTCTCAAGTGCAGTTATTTTATTGCTCAGAATTGTTCTAGCTCTCCTGTTTTTCTTCTTTTTCTATGTGAAGTTGAGAAGTGTACTTTCAAGTTCTTTGAAGAATTGTTTTGGAATTTTGAGGGTGATTGCATTGAATCTATAAAATGCTTTCTCAGCACATACCAATTGCTAATAGCCCCTCAGCTAACACAGGAGAATTCATGCTCATCTTTTTTTTTCTATGTTGGGATTCCATCTAATTTTGATCTTCCGTACATGTGCAACAACTGTGTTGATTTTATACATATAGCCCTGCTAAATCAGAAAAATAATGTTTTCTTGTAGTATCTACACCATCTTCCAACATTTGTATCAAGGCTGTATACAGTATGAAATAACTCACTGTCGAGGTCAAGAAACTGGCCGTTTTAAAGGATTTTGAAGGCAATGAGCAAAGGTCAATTCAAAAATTAAGAATTGTGTTTAGAGGCTCATATGAATAGGATTAATTTATGTGATGTTGAAAACATTTCAAGTTTGATTATGATGATGCTTATATACCTCTAAAAATACTGAAAACATTCTTTAATGTATAAGTTGTATTTAATATAATATATTTTGATTTATCTCAATAAAAATGAATGTATCTAAATAAAAAAATGAATCACTATTTAAAAAAACACATGTAAAACATAGAATTCAAATTTAAATAAGTCATTAATTCGACCCTAATCCTAGCTGCCTGGAAGCCAGTCTTCTACTAGGAGCCTTCAGATAAAGATTTAGAACTCACAGCTCTACCTGCACCATGCCTGCCTAGATGCTGCCATGCTTCCATCTTGATGATAATGGGCTGAACACTGAACCTGTAAGCCAGCCCCCAATAAATTTCGTCCTTTAGAAGACTTGTCTTGGTATAACAAGTACACATGTTCCACTATATTCATGGCACCCTTATTTATAATAGCCAGAAGCTAGAAAGAACCTAGATGTCCTTCAACAGAGGAATGGATACAGAAAATGTGGTACATCTACACAATGGAATAGTACTCAGCTATTAAAAAGAGAGACTTCATGAAATTCGCAGGCAAATGGGTGGAACTTAAAAATATCATCCTGAGTGAGATAACCCAGTCACAAAAGAACACATATGGTATGCACTCTCAGATAAGTGGATATTAATCCAAAAGCTCAAAATACCCAATATAGAATTCACAGACCATATGAAGCTCAAGAAGAAGGAAGACCAAAGTGTGGATGCTTCAGTGCTTCTTAGAAGGGGGAACAAAATACTCACAGGAAGAAATATGGAGATAAATTTTGGAACAGAGACTGAAGGAAGGGTCATCCAAGATGGCCCTACCAGGGGATCCATCTCATATACAGTCACCAAACCCAGATACTATTGTGGATGCCAAGAAGTGCAAGCTGACAGGAGCCTGATATAGCTGTCTCAGGAGAGTCTCTACCACAGCCTGACACATACAGAGGGGAATGCTCAAAGAAACTATTGGACTGAGCATGGAATCCCCAATAGAGGAATTAGATAAAGAACTGAAGGAGCTGGTGGTGTTTACAACCATATAGGAAGAGCAACACTATTAACCAATCAGACACTCTAAAGCCCCCAGGGACTAAACCACCAACCAAAGAGTACAGGTGGAGGGACCCATGGCTCCAGGCACATATGTAGTAGAGGATGGCCTTGTTGGGCATCAATAGGTGGAGAGGCCCTTGATCCTGTAAGGCAAGATGCCCCAGTGTAGGGGAATTCAAGGTCAGGGAGGTAGGAGTGGGAAGGTGGGTGGGGAACACCCTTATAGAAGCAGGGGGATTGGGATGATATAGGGCTGTCTTGGGGGGGGCGGCGGGAAAGGGGATAACATATGACATTTAAATAACAAAAATATTCAATAAAAAAGGAAAAAAAAGAAGAAGACTTGCTTTGGTTATAGTGTCTGTTCACAGCAGTAAATGCCTAATTGAGATAGAGGTTGGTACCAGAGACCGGGGTATTACTGTGATAGACTTGACCATGCTTTTGTTTGGAAGAATGTATTGTGTGGGCCTGGACCCCGGAGTTTGCAGGGAAGAATTTCAAAATGTGGCCTACAAACAGTTTTGGTCGTATTTTGGTGAAGAATGTGGCTACTTTTTGCCCTTGTCTAAAGAGCCTGGGTGAGGCCAAGGTAAAGAGACCCAGATGTATTGCATTGAAGTCCAAGAAATGCCCATTATAGACTTTGTTTCCTTGTTAAGTCTCATGAAGAGTATTTTAGACAAGCATAGTGTGCCAGGGAAAGTGAAAGGAAAATTACATAATAGCATTATAATTTAAAAAATAAAGAAAGATACCAAAATATTAATATATACATACAAAGAAAAACTTTCCTGTAACTCCCTTGTATTTTACCACTTCCTTGGTATGGATTATGGAAGAATGCCCATTTAAGAGGTGTGTGTGTGTGTGTGTGTGTGTGTGTGTGTGTGTGTGTAAAATACACATTTCTAGAAAAAGTATGAGTACATATGCTTATATTCTTTACAAATTATATATGAGTATATACAATTTGAGGTATTATCTAAAACTAAAATTAAAGTGAAGATGAACTTACAGCACAAACCTCCATCAAAATCATTGACAATTTTGAAACTATATTACATATAAGTAATCTTTGCTATATTCCAACATATAATCCAATAATAGGTTAATCATTGTAACATGATCATGTCATGGGATGCTTCTTTTCTGCTTGCACATAACTACTGCATTCCTTATGAGAATGCGAGAATCCCAAGTTCATTAGACATAAGGGGTTCATTGTATAGTAGAAACATGTTTGTTATTGTAAAATTTATTTTTAATAGAATTTAGTGGACTAGATTTGGGATCTGTAATGTTAGCCCCCAAAATAGCATTTTCTTTATAAACCACAGTTTCAATATTGAACTAAAATTATTTTGATAGTAATCTTTACATTTGTCACTTTCCATGTTCAACTTTGGTCAAGAGTGTAAAACTACATGAAAGCTATTAAAGTAACAAATTATACCAAAATAAATAAAAAGTGCATAGAACACAAATATTTATTATTATATTTTAGAAGTAAAGCACAGATAAAACATGTGCTTTTTATTTCATATAGCTTAGAAAAATAAAATAAAAATGACTTTCTAATCTTTCCATGAATGAAAGAAAAGTCTACACTGGAGACCCATGTGTAAACAGTAACTTATTTTCCTAATATTCAAATTCTAGTTCAATATTAAGCACTGAATACACAAAATGAGTGAAAAATAAGCTTATTCTTTAAAAGCACACACAAAATATCAAGTAATATGGATGCTATCATTACTGTCACAGTCAATTCTTTCATACAGTTCAATAGTAGAATATTAAGTTTGGAACTTATAGTTCAAAAACAGAAAAATCAATATAAATATCTTTTTGCACCAATAAATTATCTATATAAATTATTCCATATAAATTCACAGCTACTAGATAGTACTTTTCAAAAACAGTCCCTGTATTGAAAAAAAAAACATTAATTTCACTGTTTTAAAATTGTGACTTGAATTAACATGTTTTTAATAACTGAAATTAATATTTCTGCCAATATTTCATATCTTTATATGAAATTACCAATGATTGTGTAATATAAAAGATAGAAATAGTAGCATTTACTACTTAGTTGCCATGGATAATACATAGGTATTTTTAGAATTAATATTTATTCTATATTATTTGTTTAACACAATTTACTTTTTCAATAAACAAATAAATAAAATAATACAAATCACAATTTAAGAAATTATCTGTAATGTGCTAATGAAAGACATGGAAAAAATTAACATGTTAGAAACTATTTATGATAAATTATATAAAGAAATGCATTACCAAATAGAATATGAATTTAAAGAGACTAAGTGACATATACATGGTTATCAAAACATCCTAAATAAAACTCCCATTGACCAAATTAAAAAAAAAATACAAAAACACCTACATGCATGTAAATTACTCTATTTTAAAATAAGATATCTAAAAACTGTATTAAAAATATTGTAAGTAAATATTTTATAGCAATAAAATCAGAATCATGAACTTAAAAAGCAATAATTAGTGTCCTTACATGGGTAAATCTTTCAAACTTTCTCAAGCATTATCTATGAACAATCTAAATTTTGTCAACTAATAAATGATGCCATAGAATTAAAACATACAATATTAATTTTATCTTATTTTATTGAAAAAACACATTCTCTAAATATTTATAAAAAAGGAATACATGGTAAGTAATGAGCTCAAAGTTATCACAAAGCAAGAACCATTTCTCAAGTATTTTAATTATCGATGCACTGTTACTTATGGAACTAAAGTTAAATACCCAAGACTCTTTTCTTAAAAACTAAGCACTCTCTGTATATCAAACTTACAAAGCAAATGTGCCTATTGTTCTTGACTCTAATACAATAAAACTAAATTTTATAATTCTTAAATGTCTGATTTAGCATCATGTAACAATTTTCTCATAACTTCAGTTATTATTTCCTTAAAGAGTTTTAGTATCTTGTGATGGAATTCTATGTATAATAATGAAAACTTCTTGTCATTAAAATTCTGACTATCAACAGACTAAAAGTTCTAGGAACTCATTTGGCTGCTTGAAGTTTCATTTTCCAGGTTCATCCAACCAGAACAGTTGCCAGATGCTCTCCAGACTGTAAGAACAACTTCCCTATGTAGTAAGAAACATTCAAAGTCTAATACTTAGAAAATATTTTCCTACAAAAAAAAAGTAGTTTTAGAAAGAGGAACGGCTTGGTCTATGAGCATTCCTCAAATATGGCTTACAGTTAGCCTCAAAGCCACATCTTAAAATACAAGTGTCAGCTTTGAAACAAGGTCTCATGTTATCTTACATTTTAATTTTATATTTAAATTAATTTTGTAATATGATTTAGAATAAATCACAACTATATGAAATGGATTTTCTTATGGAGCATTTTGTCAAATTACATTGCATTAAAGACAATATATCATATATATCACATGTATCATATATCTCACACACACATATATATAATAAGGTTATATATCAGTATATACATATTGTCTATACATGTCTCTCTATATATCAACCACGTGCTATTCATTGACATATTAGAACCATGTAGTTATTGTGTACAGTTAGATAAAATTATATCTACTGTATTTATTTATTATTTATTTCTTATATGATTTTTAAGGAGTATCAGTATCTAGGGCAGGCTAAGACTTGACCTAAAAAGGAAGTCATGCTGGCCTTAAAATTGGGGTAAACTTGCTTCAGCTTCTTAAGTGCTGAGATTGTAGATTTGTACCTCTTCACCGTGTCATATGCTGCTTTCAAGGTTTTCCTCACACCAAATATTTGTCTTTCCGTTAACAGATATTTCTTTCCAAGTATCCCTGCTTCTGTCTGGAGGTAGTGACACTGTGCTATTAGCATATGTATGGCTAAGCTATGAGAGTGATGATATATATGTATACATATATGCAATAATTTTAAGTTATCACCTAAGCTCCAGAATATGGAGCTAATTATTTACAATTTTTTGTTTTATGTTTTGTTTAAGTAGAACATACATATATTGTTTGAAAATGTGATACATGTCCATACTTTTCTTTAACAAGTTTATGTCCCACTCCCTTCCCTCCAGCTCCTGCCTTATATACCACACTGCTTTTCCCTCCTATAGGTATGGACTCTTTCTTTAATTTTCTTTGTATGCTATAATTTCATTACATTTTTACTCCATTTTCCTTCCTCCGAACCCTCCCATATATATAATATATATATATTATATATTATATATATATGCCTACTTTCTCTCAAATTTGTAGGCTCTCTTATCACAAATTAGAATTAGATTCACAGATGTTTATGTTAAAATTCACTGAGCCAATTTCATGTTGCCAATATGTGAATGGGCATTGGAAAATCTATGATAGCAATACAGTCTACTGGAAAATCTGTCCTCCAGTCTCCCAGCAGCTGCCAATTGTTAGTATCTTCTTAGATAGAGTTGCAACTTTATGAGTGACACCCTCATTCATGTTATGATGTTAATACAAATTTCTGCATACCTTATGCACAACCCTAGAATCTATGAGTTCATGTGTGTAATGGCTCTGGTCTAAAAAGCACCACTTTTCACCAATAATCTACAACTTGTATCACTTACAATCTCTCTCTCTCTCTCTCTCTCTCTCTCTCTCTCTCTCTCTCTCTCTTTCTCTGTCTCTCTCTCTCTCTGTCTCTCTCTCTCTTGCTCTCTCTCTCTCATATACACACTGTTTCTCTCATTCTGTGTGTGTGTTTATGTCTTATCTCCCAGCAGTAGATATATCAGTGTGGCTATATATATATAGAGAGAGAGCGCTGAGTATTACAGACGCTCATTCTCTGACAATTCATCGTTTTCTGTTTTAATACAATGTTCTACCAATAGTATCTTTCCTGATGAGGATTGAGAGTGGACTAATTTAGACTTATAAATCAGCTACTTAGAGATAGTTAATGATCATACATACTTCAGTCACAGGATATGGAAAAATATAGTAAATAATTATCTGCAAGATTAATCACTACTGACTAGCTTTCACCATCCTAGAAGGCTCTTTCCATTCATATGTGTAAAAAGGGCATGTAAATCTCTCAACCTTAGAAGTTGCACTAGAAATTACTCTGATGACATATTTCCATTGATACAATTGTGACATGAATATCGGGAGAGTGATCAACCACTTTATGATTTGATGCCCATTTCTAAGATGAAACTTGTGGCTAGTACTGTTACCGGAACAGTTAATAAGAACCTGTTACTAGGTAGGTCATAAGCCCTACAGGAAATCTATTATTGGATTCTATTTTGACAAGTGAATAAAGTATGAAAATGGCCCCTGAGTAATTTTGTTTAGGTCTATAGGTTAGTACAGCTCTCAGTCTTCAATAAAAGATATTCTCTTTGCTTGATTATAAAATGGAATATCATTTTATAGCCCAGGCTCTCCTTAAACATACTGTGTGACTTTGGTTGACTTCAAATTCATAATGGTCCTATTTCTGTCTCTTGAATACTAAAACAGCAGATGTGTACTCTCATGTCTGCTGTATTTTTATTTTAATTTTGTCAGTAATTAGCATACAAAATAATATGTCATTATGACAGACATGCACATATCAATTAAACTGAGCATTCTTGCCACATACGCATTGCTACTCTCTGTTTCTCCTATTGCTCCCTACAGCTAGAATTGATAGCTATTTGAGGAAAATCTGAAAATCTCATAGTTGAAAGTTCTTATAATACATTTAGATGGTCTTAATGAAATCTCCAAATAATAAGGGAAAAAGAGCTCCAACTGGTTATCTTTTGTCATAAAATGAATCTTCAAGTACTCTGACTGAGTTTTCTCAAATTGAACTTGGTGGCTAAAGGGATCTCATAGAATAAAGTCATAACTTTAATACAAGGAGGCAGAGGCAAAGAGATTTCTGAATTCAAGGATAGCCTGTTCTAAAGCAAGTTTGAGGTAAAGAAATGCCTAAACCCAGGTATGATGCTTGATACATTCCTTTAATCTCAGCACTCTAGAAACTGAGGCTGGCTGATTTCTGAGTTCTGTTTAGTGAGTTGAGTTCAGTGTAGTGAGTACAGTGCAGTGTAGTTGAAGTCCTACTTCTGCACAGGTCAGCAGAAACAGTTGAACTCAGAGAGTAAGGAGACAGTAGATTAGGGGGGGAAATGTCAGAGTTAGTTTGAAGATGGGCAGAGCAATTCAGTGAGAAGTAGAGAGACGCTCGATTTAACAGGTCAGTTTGGAGATGAGGTTAAGCCAGAGCAGCTAAGTTGAGCCAGCAAGCCAGAGTTCCGAAAGAGTTAGAAAGGAAGAGCTTATTCAGCAGTGAGACAATGAGATGACAATTGCATCTGGTGAATAAAAGTTGCTTTTCCAAGATGAAATTTGGAAAATATATATATATATATATTATACATATATAATTTTAATTAATCATTCCATTAATTTACATCTCAAATGCTACCCCACTTCCTAGTTACCTCCTCTACCAATGCCCCATTTCATGGTATCCCACTTCCCGGTTATCCCTCTGCCACCCCCTCATCCCACATTTGCCCTCCCCTCCCTTTTGCCTGTACGAGAGTGCTCCCTCACCCACTCACACTCTCTGGCCCTACTATTCCAGCATCCCCGTACTCTGGGGCATCAAACTTCCCCAGGACCAAGGGCCTCTCCTCTCGTTGCGATCAGACATGGCCATCCTCTGCTACATAAGTATATGGACCCAAAGATCCCTTTAGGTACACTCCTTGGTTGGTAGTCTAGTCTCTGGAAGAAATGGGTCGTCAGGCCCTTGTTCTTCCAGTGGGGTTGCAATTCCCTCATTGCTCCTCTAGTCCTTCTGCCAGCTTCCCCACCAGGTTTCCTGAGTTCAACCTGATGGTTGACTCCAAGCATCCACCTCTACATTGTGATCAGTTGCTGGCTTGTCCTCCCCAGGAACTGTCACATTTGATTCCTGTCCAGGAGTGCCTCTTGACCACTGCAACAGTGTTGGGTTTGGTGTCTGCAGACATAATGTATCCTCAGGTGGGGCTGTTCCCAGTTGGCCCTTCCTTCAGTATCTGTTCCATTTTCTTTGTCCCTGTTCTTTCTCTATACAGGAACATTTCTGGGTTAAAAAGAATTTGAGATGGATGGGTGGCTCTATCCCTCGAACAGGGGCCTTGCCTATCTACTGGAGGTGGTCTACACAGGTTCTATCTCCCTCTTATCTGCATATTACCACTAAAGTCCTTCCTATTGGGTCTGGGACATTCCAGTGGCTATCTCCAGTTCATCATCCCCGTTACCATTTTTTACTCGATTTTCTGACCCTCTGTACCTCTCTCACATCTCCTCCAGATTCTGAGACTGCCACTGTTATTTCCTCCTCCTCTTTTCTCCCTCACTTGTCCCCATCTCCTTGCATTTCCACAATCTTCCTGTTCCCCCCTCAATGCAGTACTGAAGCATCCACTCTCTGATCTTTCCTTTTAAGCTCCATATGGTCTGTAGGTTGTATCAAAAGCATTGTAAGCATTTGGGTTATTATCCACTTGTCAGTGAGTACATACCATGTGTGTTCTTTTGTGTCTCAGTTACCTCACTCAGGATATTTTCTAGTTCCATTCACTTGCCTGCAAATTTCATGAAGTCGTTGTTTTTAATGAGTAGTACTTCTTTGTGTATATGTACCACATTTTCTGTATCCATTCTTCTGTTGTAGGACATCTGGGTAGTTTCCAGCTTCTAGCTATTATAAGGCTGCTATGATTATAGTGGAGCATGTGCCCTTGTCATATGTTGGAACATCTTTTGGGTATATGCCCAGGAGTGGTATACCTGGGTCTTCAGGGAATACGATGTCCAATTTTCTGAAGAAACTTCAGACTGATTTACAGAGTGGTTGTACCAGCTTTTCAATTCCACCAACAATGGAGGAGTGTTCCTCTTTCTCCACATCCTCTCGAGTATCTGCTGTCACCTGAGTTTTTGATCTTAGCCATTCTGACTGGTGTGATGTGGAATCTCAGGGTCATTTTTATTTCTATTTCCCTGATGACTAAGGATGTTGCACATTTCTTTAAGGGTTTCTCAGCCATTCGAGATTCCTCAGTTGAGAATACTCTATCTCCATACTCCACTTTTTTTTATTGATTTAAGTTTTATTGCATTATGATGAGAAAAGATACATGATTTCAATTTATCTGAATTTGTAAACATTTAAAAATATTTTAAGTAAATAGAATTAAGTCACATTCTTGTTTCCCTTTTGCACCCCAACTCCTCCAAGAGACCCCCTTCAATACCTACACTACCTTTTTTGTCATATTCTTTAAAATTTATAAAATATTATAATAATAAAAATGAGTAGTATGAAAGTCATTTGATATAAAACAACAATCAATTTAACAGTCTTATGTAGAGGCTTGTCTACAGCAATACTGAAAATACATATGTTTTTCTCAATATAAATTTTAAATAACTCCAAACATATTAACTGTATATTTTAAAATAATACATCACTAGTAGTATTTTCTTAAATAAACATAAATATGTAAAGTCTTTTTATTTGTTTGTCTGTTTGTTTGTTTGTTTTATATTTAGTAGAGCTTAAAATCTTGGCACTTACTGTGGTACAAGCCCAAAATAAGAACAATTTTTAGACATTGGATTTCATTGTAATAAGGCTGTACTTTAATGTCCGTCACATCACCTAAGGATTTTACCTCCATTGTAACTAAACTAGGAGTTGATAGTTCTGCTGCATCACGGAATGAATTGTAGGCATTATTTTTGGATATAGACTTCCTGCTATGATCAAAGCTATTTGACTTGAGTGAGTGACTTTATTCTCAGTCCACAGAGAACAGGTTACATTCATTTATGAAATGGTGTGTGTATTAAGATGGTCTATCTATGAAGTCATTCAACAACTATTTCAATGAGGAAGGAGGGTTCTGCTTGGAGGGTGGCACAGACATTAGGTGAGGGTAAGGATCTGGTTCATTGGATGTGATAATTTTGAAAAGCATTCATCTCAGAAAAAGAGTAACTTATAAAGTCCTCTCCTTCAAACTTGATACAATCATTACAAATGTCAAGCAAAGCATTCAGTCTCACTCTTTGTCATTCTCTTACAAGCCACCTCCCAATTTAATTGTCTAGGATTCTTTTTGACTATATAAATACTTTTAAAATATGTAAGCTGTTCTGAAAAACATCAAATAAACAATATTAAAAATAGAGAGGCTGAGATAGGAGAAGCAAGATTTCAAGACCATTATGTTGTACACAGCAAGACATTGTCACATACAAACAAGCTGAGAGTATATATGGATTGTACAATATTGAACCTATTTCTCCAAATACCAAATTAGAGAGACCATTGGATGACAGTCAACAAATTTCTAATTCCTCATATTTTTGGATTTCAATCAATTAGGATATATTGGTAATATTAATTTTCATATTAAGATAATAAGAAAAAGTAATTGTCACTTCCTGTTGTTTTTGTTGTAAGAGGTGGAATTAGGTTTGTGTGGATTTCTTGAAAGATTACTTTCTTGCTTCTTCTAGGGTGTAGTTTTGCTCCTTATGCTGGTATTTTGCATCTATTATCCTTTGTAGGGCTGGATTTATGGAAAGATATTGTGTAAATTTTGTTTTGTCATGGAATATCTTATTTTCTCCATCTATGGTAATTGAGAGTTTTTCTGGGTAGAGTAGCCTGGGCTGGCATTTGTGTTCTCTTAGTGTCTGTATGACATCTGCCCAGGATCTTCTATCTTTCATAGTCTCTGGTGAGAAGTCTGGTGCAATTCTGATAGACCTGCCTTTATATGCAACTTGACCTTTTTCCTTTACTGCTTTTTTCTTCGTTTAGTGCTTTTGGTGATTTGATTTTTATGTGATGGGAGGAATTTCTTTTCTGGTCCAATCTATTTGGAGTTCTGTAGGCTTATTGTATGTTCATGGGTATCTCTTTCTTTAGGTTAGGGAAGTCTTTTCTAATTTTGTTGAAGATATTTACTGGTCCATTACATAGGGTTATTTGGTTCTCTGAAGTTGGAATTCTTGAGATTTTTTTTGTATATTTTGGACATTAGCCCTCTATCCAATGTAGGGTTGGTAAATATATTTTCCCAATCTGTGGGTTGACATTTTGTCCTATTGATAGTGTTCCTTGCTTTACAGAAGCTTTTCAATTTTCTGAGGTCCCATTTCTAAAGTTCCTTGATACTAAGAAATTAACAAGGAAAGCCCGACCTTATTGAAGTAAGGACACTCAACCATCAACCAGGCAGCATTCAGTAGCTGATATGAGGCCCCTGACACATATATATCTGAGGACTTCCTGGTCTGGCCTCAATGAGAGAAGAAGCTCCTAACCCTCAAGAGACTTAAGTCCCCAGGGAGTAGGGAGGCCTGGTCAGGTGGGGGTAGATTGGGGTCATCCTCTTGGAGACAGGGAAGTAGGACAGGGAAGTAAGAATGGGATGATGAACTGTTGAAGAGTTGACCAAGATGTGATAATGACTGGACTGTAAGAGATTGAATAATAATAATAATAATAATAATAATAATAATAATAATAATGAAATAATGTAAGGTATTCCCATATTCTTATTGCAGTCTGTTATTTTTGAAGCCAGTTTATGCTTTTGTAAGGAAGGTCCCTCTGAGCCAATGTAGGTTCATGTGAGTTTGCTAATATTTTATTTTAATAATATTAAGGCCTCATTCCCACATCATCTTAAATAGAAATACTGAAAAGTACATAACCTGACATATTGCTCTTGCCCAGAATATCAAGGATGCTTTGAAAATGTGGGTATATACACAGAAATTGATCTACATGGCAAGTCTCATAACCAATATTATATATTTATGTTATATTTTATTATCTATTTATGAGCTCCTTAAATACTGTCACATTCTTCCCCTTAAAATTGTATAATATTTATATTATATAATCAACATCAGAATAAATGTGTCAGTTTCCCCAAATATTTCACGTTTTTATGTTGAAAACTCTTCTTCAGACTTGTAGAAATGTGTGTGTGTTATTGTTTTTGTAGATACATTACTGAGCAGTGTCCTTAAAGTTACTATTATTGCAGGCTGGGGGTGCTTTGCCTGGCCTCAGTGGTTGAGGATACGATAGTCCTGCTGTGACTTCATGTGCCAGGGGTTGATATGCATGAGGAGCTGAAACTGCCCGCAGTTTCACGATTTCATGAACAGGGTTCTCTCAGCCAGGAGGGAACAAAGGACCTGAAATAGAGGGTTTGAAATGCAAAGAGAAAACACAAAGCCAAGTTGTGTCCCAATCAAGGCTCCAATTTTACTTAGAATATGCCAGGGTTTTTATAGTTACAAGAGAAACCGAAACCAAGTCTCTAGATTATACTGTAAAGAAAGTTCAGGTGCCAAAGTCCCCATGTTCAGTGGATCTTCAGGCAGTGGGCATGTTCAGGTGATGGGCGTGCTCTCGGCCATGGGCGTACTCAGGTGATGGGCATACTCAGGCAGCTTCTTCAAAGACAAACCAAAAGTCAACAGAGGGCATCTGTCTTAGCTCCCAGGTGTTAGCCCCTAAGCAGAGGCTGCCAGAAGTCCGATGACTGAAGTGAAGAGGAAAGATAACAAGAAGCTTCCCCTTTTCTGAGGAGAGGAGAGGAGATAATGGGAGAAGATACTGGAGTAGAATTGGGAGGGGAGGCTGTAATTAGGATGTAAAGTGACTAAATAAACTAATAAAATAATATCTCATTGTCAAGTAATCAACATTTTCCCATCAACTTCTCCATCTCTGCTCTTCTCAACACCTGATCCCTTATTGTTCCACTCCCAGCTTCAGTAAAATCTAACTCTTTATAGACTAGCTTTGATCAATATCATTGCTTATTTTTCTAACTGGATAAAACTGCATTCTTTCTGAAGCTGACTAGTGTCCTTGTCCTCCCATGGGTACACCGCATGGACTTTGAATGCATTTAGCACATGATAGCTACCTATGATACCTTCCTTTTATTAACCTATTGAGGTGAGTGCTACAATCAGCAGGGGAATGTTTGGAGTTAATTTTATGTCAATACCTTTTGAATTAGCAATCTTGTTTAACTGAACTAAGAACATTTTCAATAGTTGATTAGAAGAAGAGTGATTATCAGCCTTCATTGATGCTGACATCATATATATTTTATCCATTTATTGGTCATCTATCTATCTATCTATCTCTATATTCATTTATCAATATTTATGTACTTATCAAGACTGATAGCTATAGGCATATCCTAGCTTGCTTTTTATTTACATGAATAAGTGATGTCAAGTATGAAAACTATTTTATCAATTAAAAGGAATGTCTACCAAACCCTATAATCACCACCTATAGCTATATTTTTCCCAGTAGTAACTTAAGATTACACACACACACACACACACACACACACACACACACATACACATACACACACTTATAAATTCTGTAGGTTTTCTTATTTTTATTTTTAATGAAAATGAAGTGTGCCTTCAACATACTCATTGAATGCTATAAAAACTAAACATTTCGATTTTTTTATTAATTGTTCCATACTCCTTGAATAGCAACAGATTAATTCTATTCTTTTCTTTAAAATGTACTATAACATGTCTCATATTTATATCACTGGAAATTTTTACACTGAAAGAAATAACAAATAACATCTTAAAAAGTGCTTGTACTGACAATTCATCTCCAAACTTTAGATTGAAGAGAACACAGTACAAATGGGAAATTAAAAAAAATACATGTTTTAATTCTTCAAAGTGTCTTTCTTTCATAAAGTTATTCAGGATGAATTTCCACTCTTTCATGTGATATGCTAATCTGAGTGTTCATTACAGGATATTGTTTATGTACTTTGAAAAGTACTTGGGAAGCATTACATGACAGCTGTCTCCTTAATATCCCCACAGAATTTAGTTCTTCTATTTCAAGAAACTATCCCAGTGATCCCAATACAGCTCCATAAATAAATATGTAAATCTATTTCAGAATCATCCACAGACTGTATATTATAGATGTCTGTCTGTGATTCACATTACTTGCTTCTAAAATATATACCTACACACAATGATAGTATGCAAATGGTTTAACTTGTTATGATTAAGGCAATTAAAAATAATGATGCTATAAAAATAAAGAGAGGTAGATGCAAACCTTATTCACCATAATAAATCATTCTGCAATTAAAATTTCCCCCATAAAGTTAAAGCTTTCATCAGAGAACTCCATGAAATTCAGTAATTTAAATATTTGTGCATGAAATAAACATCTGCTTGTAATGACATTAATTTTCACAACTTTAACACAATTCATTGTCAGAGAATATGCTCTTATCAAACTAAATGAAAATAAATGGAAGCATTTTAAGCGAGAAAATCAACACTTAATATTTCACATATATTACATGTCATATTATGTACATTGGGTAAACTAAATATTAATAACATGCCAATAATAAATATACTTTTTAAAATATTGTTTTATACTAGTAGACCATATAATACAATAAAAACATACTGCAAGACTGGGATTATAAGCATTCTGCATCACTCCTGAAAATCTTTTTTTTTTGTTTTTTGTTTTTTGTTTTTTTCGAGACAGGATTTCTCTGAGTAGCCCTGGCTGTCTTGGAACTCACTCTGTAGACCAGACTGGCCTCGAACTCAGAAATCCATCTGCCTCTGCCTCCCAAGTGCTGGGATTAAAGGCGTGCACCACCAGTGCCCAGCCACTCCCGGAAGTCTTGATGCAAACAATTCCGTTCTTTTACTTGCTTTCAAGAGTTTCTTTTTGAACAATGTCACTCACATTTACATTTACAAAAATGTGTATTTTTTTGATATTACATTGAGATTATTTTCTCTGTAAATTCATGCCTTTACTATTTTTGGAATTCTATTTGATATTTTTTCACAGCTTGCTTGAGTGCCAGTTTCTCACCCCATTCATCTGAACTATGTTTAAAATGTTACTAGGCATTGTCATGTTTACTATGTGGTAAACTGCCTTATGCCCTTGCATGTCTGTATCCAATGTTATGAGCTTGCTTGACATGGGACTTCATCAAGGCAGGATGAAGTAGAAAACGTTATTCAATAAATATCAACAATCTGAATTTCTTTACAATTACTGAAATCAATAACACATCACTCAACATTTTTAATATCTTAGATTTGTTCTTTACCATCCTTAATTTTCCTTGCATGTGTTTAACATATGTTTCTCACATGTCATACCAGCATAAAATTGTCACATCTTGTCACATAATTTGTACAATAAAAATGAAAACGCAATAAATAAAATAACATTTTTAGTAAAATAACTTTTTTATTATTTGCACCATCCAACTATTACTTTTCTTAGATGTTTTATAATATGTTGCTCATCTAATCTTAACAGAAGCAAGAATTACGATTTACTTAGCCTCTCTAGGTCAGCAATCTTTTGTCTCTGGTTTCCTTAAAAAAATTGCATTTGGTAGGTGAAGTGGAATTTTTTTTTTTATTTTTTAGATATTTTCTTTATTTACATGTAAATTTCTCTTTTCCCAGGTTCCCCTCCAAAAAACAACAAACAAACAAACAAAAACAACAAGAACAAACCCCTTTTGCCTCCCCCTCCCCATGCCTGCCACCCCACCCTCTCCCACTTATTGGCCCTGGCGTTCCCCTACACTGGGGCACAAAACCTTCACAAGGCCAAAATTTTTGCTGTGTCGTATGGTACAGACTCCTGGGATGCTTTGCTGAAGCAGAATCATGTGATATTTTGATTAAACATATCTCTGAGTGGACAGGTGGTGTAAGGAGAATGTGTAAGTATTACCCAACAGACAGTGAGTGGACTTTCATAGGTAACCATGCAACACTTTGTTGTTCTTGCTTTTCCTTACTTCGTGCAGACATGGACAACAGAGCACTTCTGGCATTCTGGCTGGTTCTTCTCCTTCCCGCTGACTCATGCCAATTCGGTAGAGGCCTGGCTGTTTTTGTTGAATCGCACTGTCATTGCTGATTTGTGTTTGGTGACACATTTTTTTTTAAAATTGTTTTTATTGGATTTTTTTTTTATTTAAATTTCAAATGTTGTCTCCTTTCCCAATTTCCTCCCCAGAAACCTCCTATCCCATCCCCTCCTCCTGCTTCTATGAGGGTGTGGCCCTACCAATCCACTCACTCCTGACTCCCCCGCCCTCACATTCCCCTACACTGGGGCATCAAGCCTTCACGTTTTGACCAGATATTTAGTATCCTAACATTTCTGAACTAGACTGCATGTATCCTGACAAAAAAGATCGCAATCACAGAAGGAAAAAAAAAAAAAAAACTAAAAAGGTCTACATCTGCATTGTCCTATTACCCATTTTTTTCTACTACCTTTGGAGAGTGGGCTAGAAGAGGGGGACAAAGCATGTGAGAACCATTATTAAAGTAGGTTTTGAAATTAAAGCCTACAGGTAAGTGGGGGAATACCTGTTACAACAGCCTACAAATAGTTGATCTGTGTTAGGCAGTTTGGTACAACATGACTAAGTAGCACATATTGGTTCAAATTTTTGGAGTCTGACCACACAAGTCTTATTTTAGATATATTTAATCACAACATAATTTGATGAAAGCTTTCCTCATGATAATTAACTCAATCTCATATGTACAATAAAAATATATAAATCTCCCTGAGGATCATATGTGACTACATGGAAACTCTTTGTAAACTGTGACACCTTTTAGAAAGATGAGATTGTATAAAGTCATTACATATGACATCATCCATAAAGATAGGACCTATAAATTGAGATAAACAAGCTTCTGATAAAGCTCTGCAGTAGTGTCCAGTGTGGTACAGCCACACAGTAAATCAAAAGGTCTCTGGGATAATTCATACTGACTCCTGACTTCTGGGCTGATAAAAGGTTCTTCCTTCCTTCCCTTGAAAGAACAAGCCTGTATTCCAACATTTCATGCTCCCCTAGGGTTTATCTATAAGTACAAGGCCTGCTCTATGCCCCCTACAGGTAAAGGCTTTTAAAAGTCCACTTATAAATATCTGCTGTCAAGTTTTTATCTTGACTTCAACCAAAACCTTATATTTATACTTATGGTAAATAGCAATATATATCTATGTAATCTTTAAGAAAATATGAACCTACAGTTTTCTTCCACTAATATTTTGTAATCTTAATTTAGAGCAGATAATAGACAGAAAGCATCTGAAATGAGCTTATACTCAGAGGAAGAATATGTGTGGTGAGAATTATTTC
>JADRCD010216378.1:694-36623 GCA_019843815.1 Montemys delectorum
TATATATATATATATATATATATATATATATATATATATAAAACTAAGTATGACCTGCTAAATTCATAAAATGTTACTTGTATATATGTTTTCAGGTCCCTCCACTTGCATATATTTTCATTTAACTAGTTATTGCCCAGTTTTTAAACATTATTCTAATTACTAGAATAATATTTTTTATAAAATTAATCAAGGCAATAACATAATTTCAAAGAGATTATCAAGACAAATAATTTTATTGAAAGAAAGTGAAGCTCATAGTTTCAGGTTATTAAGTTTTCCAAACCCTAATTTGGAAAACTTGGGAGAGTAGTAGACAAATATGAGTTACAAATTAATTCATTTCAGAAATAGTTATTTATATCTCTAGATGATGTGGCTACCATGTATGTCTAGCTTCTTTGCCATGTGAGATTATTCTACTGAGAGAAAGACATAACAATTACTCCAATTTTCACAAACTATTCTGTTTTAGGAGAGATATATGTGTAGTCTTACAAGCAGCATATAAAAAGTAGCCTGAAGAAGTTTCATATTAATAAATAACATTATTTCTCCTGCGAGTCATTGTGCTCTCAGGAAGTGACTTTTAATGAGAACACCTATGTTTATGCTAAATTACCTGTAATGCCAACTGAAGTTGCACAGGCACCTCACCATTAGGAAGACTGATTTTACCTCTGAGTATTTCTGTGCATCAGACATGGTTTTCACATTAGCTGAAGAAGAAATAATGAGTGTAATTGAAATGAGTTCTAATGATAGCAAGTGAGCCAGGAGAGCTGTAACTCACCACGGAGAGGGCACTATGGCTGCCAGGGACGACAACCCAACAACTCTCAAAACAAGCTAATCACGTGATTTAGGATTTTTTTTTTCTTTTCTCGTCCTTTCTCTCTTGTACTTAAAAATATAAAGACCACACTTTTATTTCTTTTAGCCTCTAATCAACACAATGAAATATTTAGAATAATGTGACATAATCAAAATAATTGGATTGATTTTTGAGTATATATCTTTCTAAAAGTATAAATTTTGTAAAATATTACAGATGGCCCTTTCTTTGTATTGTCTAATCTGACCAGGCTTCTGTCATCAAGAACATATCTGTCAAAAGATTCTGTATTTTTAACAATATCAGTTCAAGTGTTGGCATGTCCACTAAGATCTCTGACCCTGTGATATTATTTTCTCTTTCCTGGTCTGATATTTGTGAAATAAACCAGAATTAGTCTCTTTCCTTCCATTAAAAATGTACTTTATGGAATGATTTCTCACAATAATTCTATACTTATCTAGTCTTACCAAAATTCAATGAAAGATTTCAGAAAGAGGGCATCACTCCTAAATATAAAAAGAATAACACCAATGAAGTATTGCTGCAAAGTACCAAAAAAAAACAGAAAAAGGGAAACTTCAGTCCAGTCAAGGAAACAGTAAAGCAAGAAGCCATTATGATTGTATATATTGACGCACTGTGCATCCAACTATTTTATTTTAGTTTCTTAAAAATACTGCTGACTTACAAACCCAGATTTTCATCAATACATTAGAGAAGATTATTCCAATAACCCTATTTCCTCAATGGACAGACCATCCAAAATGATAAAAAAAGCAGAGAAACATCAGAATTAGTTGTATCATATTTTTTGTCTTTTAAATTTATTGTTACATCATGATAAAATAATAGTATTTACAACATTGAAAAAATTGAATTTTATATAAGCTGATGAATAGCCCTTTAACATAAAGGAAGAATTCTTTCACACACCACACAAATTTAAATAAATTTAGAAGTCCTAATTTCCTATTTTATTACTTATATCACAAAGTTTACAACATTCATTTACATTTGTATTTCCCTAGTTTCTCTTGCCTTATATTAAGGGTGATATGTCACATTAAATTTCTTCAAAGTAATTAATTTTTAAGAAGTATGCATAGTCCTTGGAAAGCCATAACTTGACAATCTTTGGCTATACCTTTTAGTACATTATTTCCATAACTAAAGAATTTTAGTTTTATGTTTTTTATCTTTGTCACTGTAACTTTTGCTATCATTCTGCTTTGTCATTTGTAAGGCTGCCCTAAGACTCTGGAGATGCTTCTAAAAGCATAGTAAAGTTTACTTTCTGTGCTTTTCAAAGTGTTTTCATTTATTTGCCTTTTCTTTTTTTTGATTTATGGTTTTAATAATGTTGTTTTCTCTTTAAAGGTCTAAGTATGCATTTTAATGTGTATTGTAGTGGCCTATTTATTATTTTATTCTATCTCACTTGGCCAGTGTTTTGAGTGTGAAATGTTCCCCACAGGCTCATGTGCTTGAATACTTGGTCCCCACTGGTGGTGTTGCTTAGAAGATTATGAGACTTTAAGGAAAAGAATGGCATGGCATTTCATGAGCAGCGGACTTTGAGGTTTATGCACACTATCTTTTATGAACCTACTGCTTCCTGACACAGCGAGTTGTGAAGAGCTAGAATATCATGCTTTCTCTACTGAGGACTGAGAAGATCCATCCTCTATACTTATCCCTCCTTGTTAGACTAAAATCCCTAGATCCATGAATCAAAACCCTTCTTTAAATCCCTTTTCTCAGAAACTTGTCAAGATTATTAGAAAGTTAAATAACAAAAAGATTCCTTCTTTCATTCATGTTATTGTCTTTAAACACAAAATATTTTTTATTGAATATTTTATTTATTTACATTTAAAATGTAATTCCCCTCTCCTGGTTTCGCCCTCTGGAAATCCTTTATCCTATCCCCTTTCCCCTGCTTCTATGAGAATGTTTACCCACCCAGCCACCCACTCACCCACCCTGTCCTGGCATTCCCCTATTCTGGGGCTTTGAGCCTTCACAGGACTAAGGGCCTCTCCTCCCATTGATGCCCAACAAGGCCATCCTCTGCTACATATGTGGCTGGAGCCATGGGTTGCTCCTTGTGTATTCTATGGTTAGCGGTTTAGTCCCTGGGAGCTCTCCATCATTTCTTAGCAAGAGTTCAGAAGATATCAGCAGATATCCTTTGTATAGTTATGTGGACTTTCATTACTGGGTTAAGCCTTCATTAGTGCTTTTGACAATCACTGATGCCACCAGAGATGGACTGATCCTTGATTTCTGATCCTACAATCATGGTTATTTTTATACATGTTCCCTCATTCTTTAACCATACTTTTCAAAATTCAATAATCCACATATTGTATGCTTATTTCAGACACATGGAGTGGGAACGTGGAAAGTAATCTAAGGTATTACTGACCCTGCCATGACATCTCTCTCTCTCTCAGTGTTTTTCTACTTACACTTTTGATTCTCTCTTTGTAAGTCTCCAATAATAATGGGAAAATGATAAATATAGAAATTTGTGTGAACCTATGGCTTCCTCTGGACTCAGAACACATTTCTCTAGGTATAAAGATTAGAGAAATGATTATAAGATGAAATTCCACTAAACATTGGGAAAAAAGGCATTGTGATATAACTAGCATAGACTTTTAAAAAGATCAGAATGCAATTCTTTGGACACAACTGTATTGGGAGAAAGTTCCACTAGCTCTAAAATCGATTAAGGCTTGAATAATTCATCCTAAAATTTGCCTCTGGTTGTTGGAAAGCAGGTCTTTGCAAAATATGATGGCTTTATTTTCCATCAGATAAGCAGTTATGAAGAAATGCCACCTTTGAGAAGAGTTGATGATAGAGCAAAATATCGTAAGTGAATGGAGGAATACATACAAATCTACATACATACATGCATAAATAAATTAGGATCTGATATTGTCAAATCACTTAAAATATCAAAGATGTTTTTGCAACAGATTTATGTGATCCTATTTAGCAGGCCTTACATCTGAAGCCCATGAATTTCTTACATTCATGGTTGATGATGGAAAATGGACTCCTCATAGTATATGTCACAAAACCTTAAAGTTTTGAGAAACAAATAACTGAATCAAGTAAATTTACATTACTCACCTTTTTTTTAATGACATCAGAGTATTTCTAGCAAATGGATGGAACTTCAAAAATCATGCTGAGTGAGGTAACCCAGACCCAGAAAGATAAATAAGATAAGTACTTGCTTGTAGTGAATATTGGCTGTAAAGAGAAGGATAATCATGTGACATTCTACATTATAATTTAAGTAAATAAATTTTTGGAAATATTTCTTCTGAGATCTATAAAAACTTAATGTTTCAGAAAATGATTTACTAAATATTTTAAACATAACAAGAGCATGTTATATCACAGACCTAAGGATGACTATAATTTTATATTAGTAAATATTAATAAAATGTAGCATAAGATGTTAGAAAGATAGACAGTTGACAAAACATTTAAACTGAGAGAAATGTTCAAATATGTGAATATTAAGGACAAGAACTGTCTTGGGATAAGAAGGAAGATAAAAATATTAAATGACAAGATAATGAGGTAAGATTAAAGAGTAAAATTAGTAGTGATGGAAATAGAAAATAATAAAGGATTTTAAATGGTGAAAAGAGAAAAACAATTATTAAAGTGTCAAAAATAATCTCATAGGATGTTTTATTATGCTGAATATTGTCTTAATTCGTAAAAAGAGTTGCCACCAATTGTTCTGCTTATCAAGTTAAAGGTTTTTAAATAACAAATTTTGAGACTGAAATACACTGATTTTTCTCCTTTTTCTAAATATATTTCTGAAAAAAGCATGTTTGAATATTTAATCAATTGAAAACCAATTTAATAGAATTTTTCTTTGAAACTAATTTGAAGCTTTGAAATACCATATGAACATAAAATAATAAAGACATTGTTACTTGTGAAAGATAAAGTATAATTACTTTCTACTTCATTTGTAGAATAATAAATTATAATAGAAAATGAAGTCCCACATAAACCTCAGAAAATAAATCAAAATTTATGTCCAACAATGCAATAATGTTGCAAAGATGATCTCCATGTAATTTGGAAGTTATAAATAAGATAAACTTGTATGCTGCTTCTGATTATATATATTGTAATATAAGGTAATACCAGTTTAATCTAAAAGTAGAATATAAAGGAAAAATCTAATAAATCATATTCTTCTCACATACATAAAGAATTACCCTATTTTACTTCAACTGAATATAGATCACAAAAAGCTGATTTTATTAGGCAAATGCTCATTTATGAATAATGGGCAATAAGATGATTTTTATCTCATATTAGGGAATACATTCTTTGTCTTATTTGAATTTAAGTAGCATGATATTTAATTTACATTAATATATTGATATATTTTAAATCCATGTGGTAAAATTATGTCTTCTTTTAATTTTTTTAACTGTTTATTTTATCTCAAACATTACATCCTCACTGCAGTTTTCCCTTTACAGCCTTTTCCCAGGTACTCTACCACCTCCCCTCTTTCCCAGATCTACCTGTTCTCTCTTTCCATTTTATAAAAGAGGAGGACTCCCATGTATATCCACTGAACTTCACCTAAAAATATACTATAAGACTAGGCAGAGACCCTTGTATCAAGTCTGGATTAGGCAACCCACTAGAAAGAAGAGGGTCCCTAGTGTAGCCAAATGAGTCAGAGACACTCCTCACCCCCATTGGGAGTCCCACATGGTGTCCTTTAAACCACTAGCTCTGAAAATTCTTCCTACTCATCATCTCTGATGTTTCTCTTGACCTGCCTTGTGTGTGGCTGTGAATTTCTGCATCTGTTTCCAGTGGCTGCTGGATGCTGCTCTTTTAACGACAACTGGGCTAGGTACCAGTCTATGAATATTCAGAACACCATTAGTAATCATTTCCTTGACTTTTTCCCAGTAGTTATATACTAGGTCTGTGGGCTATCCAGCCTCTAGTTCTTGGGTACCTAGGTAATACCTAGTGGGGGCTCTCTCTCATGACATGAGCCTCAAGTTGCACATGTCATTTACTGGCAATTCCCAAAGGTTCTCTGACACATTTACTCCAGAATATCTTGCAGACAAGACAGATTTTAGGTTGAAGATTTTGTAGCTGGGTTCATGTCCCACTCCTACTGCTAGGAAACTTGCCTGGTAATAGAAGATAGCCAATTCCAGGCTCCATATCCCCCATTGCTAGAAGACTTGATAACTCAGATAGTAAAGTAGAAGACCCTATCAGGTCTTCTTTAAAATTATTATTAAATATTGCTTCATGATATATATTAATTTAACAAAAAAATCCAATCTTAATTAAATCAAATTTAACATATTTATAACTTTAATAATATTTTGAACATTTTACCTTTCTTCAAACCTGCAGCTTGCTACATTTGTACTAAGCAAATAATATAGTATGCTTTAAATTTATAGATTATGTAACCAAACAATTGAAACAAGAAACTTAAAGGTGACATGGTATAGCCTAGAAATTAAAATAAAATATATGATCAAAGCAAAATGAAGAAATACACTATTCTAGCATGTTTAAAACACATGTTTTTTTTTAAAAAAATTTATTTTCTGTGCTTTTCTTGTTTCTTTTAGAGATAAAGTTGGCTTCCTTTACCTGCTTTTTGAACAACATACTTTATTGCCCAAGTAACCTCCTGAAGTACCATAGAATTTTCTGAGACTTGGGGTAGGGTGAGTAAAATAGGCTAAGCCCAGATTTTCTATGCCTAATTGCTCAAAGTAGATGACAAATAAAGAATTCATATAGATGAATATAGAAGACATCTATGGCATTTACAGTTCAATAAGCACAGCATCAAAGCTAAAATAACAATAAAAATGGCTAATGTGAAAGTATCAACTCACATCCACTTTCAAATTTTATTTCATTTATTTTATTTGAGGCTTTCTTTCTTGGTCACCTCTGGTTTCTGTTCATATATTACAAAATGTTTTGTTCAAATTCTCAGAAATTTATCAGCAGAACCCACAGATGCTCAAGTTAAAGCCTGACTTCCTCTGCAGTCCTGTTGCTGTATGTAGCCATGTAGCTGTGTATTGGCTATTGATTCCTATGTGTAAAGGCCCTTTCCTTAGGAGTTCCATGTAATAGTACCCTCAGAGCTCCCAGGGACTCAACCACCAACAAAGGACTATACATGGTGGGACTGATTGTTCTGGCAGCATGTGTATAGTAGAGGATTGCAAATTCGATCATAGAAGGAGAGGACCTCGGCCCAGTGAACGTTCTGTGCCCCAATGTAGGGGAATGCCAGGGCCAATAAGTGGGAGAGGATGGGGTGTCAGGCATGGGGAGGGGGGAGGCAACAGGGGTTTGTTCTTATTGCTTTTGTTTGTTTGTTTGTTTGTTGTTTTTTGGAGGGGAAACTGGGAAAGGAGAAATTTACATGTAAATAAAGAAAATACCTAATTTAAAAAAAAAAAAAATAGTGTGGCCATTTTAGCTTTTTCTTCCTTTATTACTTGGCTTCCTGATGTGAGGGCCTGACTGAAAAAGGAGAATTATTAGTAGATTACAGAAATATAATGTTGAAGAGAGATGAAGCCTGAGCCCACATAGCAATGTATTTCTGCAACTATTTTTGGATGAGTGTAGCGAAGTTGTAATTTTTTCTAATGACTATTATTTTGGATTTTCTTTCATTTATGACACTTGACAAATCCTTATTCATACTAAGTACAATGTCTATTTTTCTAAACATGTTTTATACCAGAAAGAAATATCACTTCAAGTATTTTCAATATTAATTATATAACATAGCAAGATAATCATTCAAAAGGTCAATATATAAGAATATGCTGGCTTTACACAAACATTTGTTAGGTCCTTCCTGATTTAAGAACACTATTTCATGTATAAGATTTTGTAAAATGTAACATGCAAAGATCTCAGAAACCTCATGAAAATGTCATGCTGAAATTCAACTTTGACAAATACATGTCAGAATCATTTTTTTTTTATTTAATAGAGCAAGGCTATAGATTTCCATATGTTAGCTAAAATATATTGGAAAATTTTATTTTAAGGAAGATTATTTTTCCTTTTGTAATATCAGGAAGGGGATTTTGATAATTTGGTATGAAACATATTTTTCTCCACATTAAACTCTTTAAAATTTAAGTAAATATACACAGGGAAAATATAGATAATGAGAAACAATTAGCTGTTAGGTTTACTTTGCTAAATCCTTCCATCACAGAGACACACTTCTGTATATTTAAAGAAAGAGCACATATCTGATAGCCAATGACCAATCAAGGCTTCAGTTTATTTCATTCTTTAATAATAGTTTTTGGAAAATATGAAATCATCCTATTAGTCAAACTTTAAATTCAAAACTCAACCTGTCTTCAAATTTTAAAAATCAATCAAACAAACAATACCAAAAAACTACCTTGTACAAGCTCAAGGTCATTTCACACATAATGAGTTAACTGATGCTAACACCTGCAATACACATTAGTAATACTTTATTTCCTTTTTGAGAAAACAGAGAAGGGAAAGACAACCTTCTAGTCCAGCAAATAACAATAGAGGAAAAAGCGGAACTTTTCCTCCTCGAGTGGCACAGACTCCATATCATCCTATGAAGGTAACTCAGAACACTTGCTGAACTACAAATGACATTTAATGGTGAGTTAAATTACTCCCAGAGATAGAGTAAACATAGTCTGTTCTGAATCCATGGAATGGTGTTCTAAGATGTTTTATAATAAGTCAAGTGTCAGAGAAAGTAAGTTTGTTCTTCAATCACATTTATTAATTTTTATCAATTCCATACAATGTATTTTTATAATTTTGATCAATATGCTAAAGACTACAAGCAAACAACTAACAAACAAAGGATACTACCAAACCAGAAAGCTGGCTTTCCTTGCCACCTATTTTTAAATATCAAGAGTTTTTCAGCTAGGTGTGATACCTCATGTCCACTTCTCTATAGACTGAGATATTTTTCTGGATGGTTAAAGCTTGCATGGGTCTTTGACATGCTGTCGGAACTGAGGGTTCACATGTACAACTCCCGAGCTTCATCTGTGGCGATCCATGACCCCTTGCTCTTACACTATTTTCACTCCTTCTTCCGTAATAATTACTGAATCTAGATAGAGTAGGCATGATACAAGATTACCATCTGATCATTCTACAGCCTTGTACTTTTGATCTGCTGTGAGTCCCTAAGTTAATCGCCATTTTCTGCAAAGAGAAGCTCCTTTGATGAGTCTTGACAATGGCACAAATCTATGGACATGAATAGTCAATAATTAATTTAATGTTATATACTTTTATTAGAATAGTTAGTGCATTTCCCTGTAGGGCATATCACCTGTGTAGACACTGGTTCTTCATTGCAATAATTGTTATACAAGAGTTTGTGTGGAGTGAGTCTTAAATTTAATTTGTAAACAGTCTGTTTTCCTGTGAAACTAGAGCCACTGTTGAACCAATAAAGAAGGCTTGCCAGGGTAGTGGTTGTTGGAGGTATCACAGTCACATCTGGGTCATTATTTTTCACTTGTTGGTGTGGATAGTACCTATGAAAGATAGCATGTATAGATGAAGAAAGTTAGCATGTAGGGATGAGGTTTCCTGTTTAGTACAGCTTGAGTATTATCCCATGCCTCGAATATATCCTATCTTTAGTTATAGGATCTTAATATTAAGTTCTGGGGGACAATGTAGAACAGTGACTGTAATCTGCAGCTTTAAGGGATTATGGGAACTCACTGGGCAACAACCTAAAAGGAGATTAAACCATTCCTGGCATCTGGTGCTTGTATTTCTTACCAAGGGGTGAATAATAGGATATTGTCACCCTGTTATAGAATATGTTAGTTACTTTTCTGTTGCTGTATAAAGTCACAATGACCAAGGCAGCTTGTGAGAAATTTAATTGAAATATTGTTTATACTTTCCAATAGTGATTTACTCAAGGACTGTCATGATGGGGAACATGGTAACAGCCAGACAGGCAGACAGGCAGACAAATGGGCAACCAGGCAGAGAAAGTGAATGACAATAGTCCTACCAATGGGTTTTGGCAATGACAAAGCCCCTCCCCACATGCCCATGACACAATTCTTTTAAGAGTCCTTGTCTTATTTCAAGTTTTATTGCTATGAAGAATGGCCATGACCAAGAAAATTTTTCTAAAGGAAAATATTTAGATTCAGTCCTTTATCAACTTTTATCAGTGGTAAGAAGGATGCAATATCTAGGTAGAGATGGTACCAGAATAATCGAACATTCTACTTCTTGATCTGAAGGCAGCTAGTAGGAGACTCACTCTTCTTCAGGCAGCTAGGAGGAGAATCCCTTCTGCACTGTGCTTAGCTACAGCATGAGATTTCAGAGCCCACCCACACAAATTCACACTTCCTCCAACAAGGCCACACTTATACCAACAAGTACACCCCTCCTACTAGTGCCATTCCCTATGGACTAACCCTTCAAACACATGAATCTCTGAGGGCCAAACCTATTTAAACCACTATAGTGCCATATCTTTTAATCCTTCCTAAAGAGTGTAACACCAGGGAACCAAATATTGAAATATATGAGACTTTGGGAAGTAGTCTCATTTAAACGTCCACACAGGGTAATTTCATTTAAACACATTATATATTCAGGTATATATTGTAGGATGTCTCTATGGTACTGAGGTGCTATGAGAGTTTTTGAAGTCTATTTTATTTTTTATTTCTCTATGGGGTCCCTATTCTATCCTGCCTTCACATTCTCTTCAAGCTCTAACCCTTTTTGTTCTATTATTCAATTTTAACCCTTTATACCACTGAATTTTATATGCCTTCACTTAAAAGTCTCCCCATGGGCTGTGACTATTTCCTTGATCTATATATGCATTTCAACTGAGACATATTTATCTGAAGATTTGAAATATATGAGAGACAATATGTGACATTTGTCTGTTTTACTTATCACACTCACAATTTCTACGCTAGCCACCCACCTGTAAATTTAATGTTTCTTAATCAGTTAACTTGGAGATGTATGTTTTTCCTGTTAGCTTGGTGTTATAAACATGGCATCAATGAACACAGAAAGACAGATAGAACTGAAATATTTAGGCTATCTATTCAATAGATGGATCATGTGGTAGATCAATTTATAAATCTTTGCAAAGTCTTCATACTCATTTTTGATGATATAACTAATAAAGTCATACATTTTTATTAAATATACCCAATGAATATGTACTAAATTTATATTCACTTTTTGTTTCACACTTATTTATTTAAACATTTGGTAAAATTATGGAAAATATATATTTAAATATGATATGTGATATTTAAATATAGTAATACTCAAAAATATGAAATAAAAAGAGAGTATAAAATACTTGTGGGTCTAGGGAATAAAATTACCTCTGTTGTTGGGTTCATGGTCTTCCAGGTTTGTTAACAGTTTTAATTCAGTAGTTCATCCTATGAGAGTTTTAAATAATTCACAATTTACTTGCATTTTACTGAAAAAGATTTGAATGAAAGTTCTCAATGTGTAGGAATTGAATCTTGAATCTGCATTATACAAAGATGATCTGGGACAATTTGTATTTTCCATCTACTCACCTACAATCACTTTCTCAATCCAAATTTATACTATACACATCTGAAATTAGAAAGCCTGTAACTTTTCCTTGACAATTTTTTACAATCCTTTACCTTACTGTGTTTTATGAATTCATTAGTTTATTCAAATAAATATTCAATGTCACAATCCAATTTTAAAATTATTGAAAAAATTCAGTCTTGAGGACATCCTCATAATTACTATTGTCCATTGAAGTGACTACCGAATAAAAGTATATGAACAGTAAGGTGTTGTTTCAGCTTATCCCTTTTTTAGTTGATCTAAAAGAGCAAAAGCACTATATTCCATGTCAAGTGACCTGTGAACTTGACTTAAATTTTAATCACTGTTTTGATGTTTTGCTAATCATGTGTGTCATTTAAAACAAATAGCATTTGTTATTTCTTTCATGTTTATTCAGCATCCTACATTTATAACTGAAAATCACAAGTCCAAAATGAGCCAGATATGTTTCTTGTAGTTGAATAAAGACATGGTTGTTACTGAGGTGATAAAGTGACTTTGCTCTTATTAATATGTATGAACTTTAAATATTTTTCTGGTTCATTGTACTAGCTAAAGTGACATAAACACTTTAGCTATAGTGCAAAAATATCAGGGAAAAGTCAAAGCAAGTTGTATTATGTCAATATATTGAAAAAATATTAGAAAATATTAGATTTATTTAAGACAAAAAGAATTCTAGGGGACTCAGTGTATAATTAGTTGAAGACCTTGAAACTGAGAAGCTAAAACAACAAGGATATGTCTTCTTGGTATAATGCAAAAATTAAGAAACTTAAATTTGTTAAAATGTCTATTAATTTTCATATTTATTTTTAGTCTTGCTTTTAAAAAATACAGATTCTGTTGTCTAAGATTTGACCACTTTGAAATGAGAACACCTGATTCTTCCCTTAACAGATCAATGGCAAATAGAGGCTAGAGAGATGGCTCAGCAATTAAAAGGACTTGCTGTTCTTGAAAACTACCCAGGTTCAGTTTCTGCTATCCACACAGTGGCTTATAACCATTTGTAACTCTGTCTCCAAGAAATCTGACACATTCTTTTGACCTTTGTGGTCACCATGCAAGCTGCACACACATATGGGCAGGCAAAAGACTCATATTTATAAAATAAGCCGAGCTAAAGAATGCCTAAAAATGAGGTGTTAACTAATTTATCTGTTGTTTACTTCTGGAATTTTCATGGTCTAGTGAAACACAAATAACAAATACAAGTAGAAAATAAATCAGTGGTAAAAGCAAAATTTTATTTCTTCATACAACAAGAACTTCCTTTTTCAAAGTCAAATCTAGACTCTTTTTCTCTAAATAAGTTTCTGCTACTGTAATTTTATCTCATTCTTCCCTCAGTTTTTGACATTTTATAGATAACCATTTTGCTTACAGTATAATTATTAATAGAATTGTTGTCCTTAAAATACACACACAAACACAAACACACAATCATTTAAAAACCAAAGACCAATTAGATTGGAATGGCATTTATTCAAAGGTGTCAGTGTTTTTTTCTAAGCTTTAGGCACCATAAATGCACTCAAACTATTTCATAAATGGAATAAAGACTCTTGTTTGTGCCTTTGATTCTTGTTTTTCCATGTCATTTCCCATTGTTAATATTCAAATAAAACTATGTTTAATTATGTCTTTCTTTATCAGAAGTGCTTGTTGTGTTTAAATGGAAAGGCATATGTATCCAGACATTTATGGCTGACCTTTTATTGCTTAAGTAGAGCCTCATGTGGGAAAACTTAAACATGAAAGTTCATAGCATCATTGTTCTTCACAATGAAAACAAACAAACAAACAAAGTAAATAGCATTTGACTGAACTGGTGTAAGCACTTAGCCTAGAGTCGTAATTGAGTTACAAATTGAAATCAGAATGAAAGATTTATAGCTGCATAAAACACTACTCCATAAATGATTATAAATAGAGGCATGGTGGAGAAAACTCAATGTGGTCTCAAAATCAAAATATCAAGATTAAGCAATGTATCAATGATGAAACACTAAAAGAAGGCTATTGATTTATTTCAGGTAATTTTATATCTGGCCATTTAGCTGAAGTTGGAGAAATTCTCTGGTAGAATTTTTGGGGTCACTAATATATACTATCATGTCATATGCAAATAGTGATACCTTTATTTCTTCTTCACCAATTTTTATCCCCTTGATCTCTTTTTGTTGTCTTATTGTTCTAGCTAACATTTTGAGTACTATATTGAATAGATATGGGGAGAGTGGGCATCCTTGTCTTGTCCCCGATTTCAGTAGGATTGCTTCAAATATGTCTCCATTTAAGTTGGTATTGGCTGTTGGTTTGCAGTAAATTACTTTTACTATGTTTAGGTATGGGCATTGAATTCTAGATCTCTCCAGTACTTTTTACATGAAGGGGTGTTGTGTTTTGTCAAATGCTTTCTCATCATCTAAAGAGATGATCATGCAATTTTTTTCCTTTGAGTTTGTTTATATAGTGGAATATATTAATGGATTTTCATATATTAAATCATTGTGATGAAGCCTACTTGATTGTGGTAAATGATGGTTTTGATGTGTTTTTTGATTCAGTTTGCAAGAATTATATTGGGTATTTTTGCATCAATATTCATAAGTGAGATTGATATGAAGTTCTCTTTTTTGGTTGGGTCATTGTGTGTTTTAGGTATCAGAGTAATTGTGGCTTCACAGAACCAGTTAGGCAGTGTTCCTTATCTTTCTATTTTATGGAATAGTTGAAGAAACTTGGTATCGTGTCTTTTTGAAGGTATGATAGAATTCTACATTAAATCCATCTGTCCCTGGCCTTTTTTTTTGTTTGGGAGGCGGGGTTAATGGCTTCTTCTATTTCCTTGTATGATACGGGCCTGTTTAGATAGCTTACTTGATCTTGATTTAACTTTGGTATGTTACATCTGTCTAGAAAACCATCATTTCATCTAGATTTTCCAGTTTTTTTTTAAATATAAGCTTTCATAGTAGGCTCTGATGACTTTTTGAATTTCCTCCATTTCTGTTGTTATATCTCCCATTTCATTTCTGATTTTATTAATTTGGATACTGCCTCTTGGCCCTTTAGCTAGTTTGGCTAGGGGTTTATCTATCTTGTTGATTCTCTCAAAGAACCAGCCTTTGGTTTTGCTGATTCTTTGTATTGTTTGCTTTTTGTGTATTCGGATGATTTTGACCCTGAATTTGACTACTTCCTGCCTTCTACTCCTCTTTGGTGAGTTTGTTTCTTTTTGTTCTAGAGCTCTCAGGTGTTCTGTGAAGTTGTTAGTGTAAGATCTCTGCAGTTCTTTACCAGGGTACTTACTGCTAGGAAGTTTCCTCTTAGTACAGCTTTCATTGTGTCCCATAAGTTTGGGTATGATGTGTTAACATTTTTGTTAAATTCCAGGAAGTCTTTAATTTCTTTATTTTTTCCTTCCATGACCAAGTTATCATTGACTAAAGAGTTGTTCAGTTTTCACATGTATGTGGGCTTTCTGTAGTTTTTGCTTTTCTTGAAGATCAGCCTTAGGCCGTGGTGATCTGATAGGATGCATGGTATTATTGTTTTGTGACCAACTATATGACAAAGTACCACAAGGTGCTGAGAAGATGGTCAAGGGGATAAAAATTGGCAAAGAAGAAATAAAAGTATCACTATTTTCAGGTGACATGATAATATTCATAAGCAATATAAAATTAACTCAAAAAATCTGTAACTTTCCTTCATACAAATGATAAACAGGTTGAGAAAGGAATTAGAGAAACAACCTCCTTCACAATAGCCAGAAATAATATAGAATATCTTGGGGTAGCTCTAACCAACCAAGTAAAAGTAATGTATGACAATAACTTCAAGTCTCTCAAGAAAGAAATAAAGAGGATCTCAGAAAATAGAGAGCTCTCCCATGATCATGGATTGGCAGAATTAACAGAGTATAAAGGACATCCTACCAAAGGCAATCTATAGATTCATGCAATCCCCATCAAAATCCCAACACAATTTTTCAAGACATGCAAAGAGCAATTCTCAAATTTGTCTGGAAAGGTATAAAACCCAGAATAGTGAAAACAATTCTTAACAATAAAAGAACAGCTTGGGGAATCACCATCCCTGATCTCAAGCTTTACTGCAGATCAATAGTTAGAAAAGCTGCATGGTATTGATACAGAGACAGACATGTTGATCAAAGTAGTAGAACTGAAGACTCAGAAGTAAAACCACATACTTTTAGTCACTTGATCTTTGACAAAGACACCAAAAATACACAATGGAAAAAAGAAAGCATCTTCAATAAATGATACTGGTCTAACTGGCTGTATGAATGTAGAAGAATGAAAATAGAAACATGTATGTCACCTTGTACAAAGCCTAAGTCCAAGTGGACCAATATAAACCTCAACATAAAACCATATACACTGAATCTAATAAAAGAGAAAGTGGGAAAGAACTTTGAACTCATTGGTATAGGGGGAAATGTCTTAAACAGAACTCTAATGGCTCATGCTCTAAGATCAAGAATTGATAAATGTGACTTCATGAAACTGGAATGCTTCTGTAAGGCAAACGACACTACATTCCACTACGTTCATAGTGGTCTTATTTGTGATAACCAGAAGATATAAACAATGCAAATGTCCCCCAACAGAAGAAGGGATACAGAAAATGTGGTTCATCTACACAATGGAATACTACTCGGCTATTAAGAACAACACCCTGAGTTTAGAAGGCATATGGGTGGAACTAGAAAATATCATCCTGAATGAGATCCTTTAAATCCCAAAGTACATGCTTGGTATATACTCACTAATAAGAAAAAAAGTACAGAATACCCAAGATACAGTCCACGGGACTAAAAACGGTCAACAATCTAAAGGGCTCAAGTAAGGATACCTCAGTTCGACTTGGGAGAGAGAAGAAAACAATCACAAGTGGGGAGGAAGGGAAGGACCTGGGAGGGAAAGTGGATGGGCCATAGGGAGTGGCAGACAGAGAGGAACCTAATCTGGTATTGGGTTACAGGAAAGGACTGAAGCCTTGAGAGCCAGCAGAAAGAACGGAAGCAGGCAACCTCCGGAGGTAGGAGGTTGGGGGGTCCCTCCCTCCAGCTTGCACCAGAGACCTGGGAGGTGAGAGACTCTCAGGAATCAAAGGGAGGGACCTTAGATGAAATGCCCAACAGTAGGGAGGGGAAGTTAAAGAGCCCACCTCCAGCAGAAAGACAGGACATCATATGAGGGATGGGGTTGCCATCCCACAGTCAAAACTCTGACCCATAATTATTCCTGTCTGAAAGAACAGTAGACACGTAAACGGAAAGGATCCTGAGGAAAAGAAGATCCAGAGATAGGCTCAAAGTAGGTTCCAGCTCAAGGTGAAGTCCCAAGGCCTGACACTATTACTGAGGCTGTGGAGCACTCACACAAAGGGACTTATCATGACCGCACTCCCGAAGACCCAACAAGCAGGTAAAAGAGTCAGATGCAGATATTTGCACCCAACCAAGGGACGGAAGCTGCTAACCCCTGTGGTTGAATAAGGGAACAGCTGGAAGAAGGTGAGAAGGAGGGTGACCCTGTAAGAGAATCAGCAGTCTCAATTAAATTGGACTGCCGAGATCTCGAAGACACTGGACCACCAAACAGTCAGCATACACCAGCTGATATGAGGATGCCAACACATATAAAGCAGAGGAATGCCAGGTCTGGGTTTATTCAGAGGATATGCACCTAACCCTCAAGCGACTGGAGGCCCTGTGGAATTTAAAGGTCTGATTGGGTGAGGGCTGGGGGGAGATTCTATTGGAGACAGGGGTGTGGGAAGAAGGAATGAGGTCTGGAACAGTTGGAGGGTGGGCCAGGGGTCGGAGATAAATTTTGGAGTGTAAAAAAAATAAATAAATGAATAAACAAACAAATAAATAAATGAATGACAAAAACTAAAAAAAAAACTAATATATATATTTGTATGTATGTATGTGTATGTATATAGTATGTATATATATATATATATATTATGAGTAATTTATTTACATCATTTGCATATCTTTCCCCCACTGAGACTCCTCCCATGAATCTCCCTTCTTCCTCTTACATGACCTCAAAAATTATAAGTGCCACTCACTACAGTAGAACTCTGTACATCTTGCCCTACTGGCCATCTTTGTGAGATATAAAATTTCCAGCTCTTTAAGACGTTCCACAGGAGTTTTGTAAAAACCTTTGGACACTGTCAAGAGTGTTTCTTCATGGAGGGTTTGGCAATATAATTCCATCTCAACTCTACAAACTCCTTGAAAAGTGTATGGTGTCTTCATTACTACTGCTTCAATAAAATAAGTAAGAGCAACAGCAATATCCTATGTTCTTTAATGCTCTCTTCAACTTCCCTAA
This sequence comes from Montemys delectorum, assembly GCA_019843815.1. Classification (NCBI taxonomy): domain Eukaryota; kingdom Metazoa; phylum Chordata; class Mammalia; order Rodentia; family Muridae; genus Montemys; species Montemys delectorum. The sequence goes on from JADRCD010216378.1 coordinate 18,629, forward strand.
CATACAACTCACAGATTTTTTCCATGATTGCTACTGGAGTATTTATATGATAGTCTTTTAATGTTGAGAAAAGGCTTGGTTAATATACTTGACATAACTTAGTGTAAATCTTGTGTGCATGTGTCAGAGAAAAAGGGAGAATTAATTTTTAAATAATATAAAATATTGTCCCATTGATTTTTAAAAGTCTTAGTGTTATTTTTGCCCCTTCTTCCCCCTCAGTATGTGACACTTCTTTCTTTACAGTCAAATAAATCCTCCTTCCCACTCCAATTCTCTTCAATACAATTTATTCCACTGTTTACTTTTCTAGAGCCATTTCTCCACCACCACTTATCAAATTCCAATAAGTCATGAGGTTGATATGGGATCTCATTATCTCATACCCCAACTTTCTGTAATTTTGACTGTTGTTGCCGATCTGGATATTCTACAATTCTTGTATAATCTAATCTGTTGTTCTGATGTTGTTCATAAGACAGATCTTATAAAATACAGCCATTCACAATTCTCTTTCTTATCTTCTGGCAATGAACTCCTTTTTTTCCTTAATGAGAGTTTCTATCCATGTATATAAAATGATACCACTATAATAACCTAGGAATTTAAGCTGTTGTAAGTTCCAATACTGTGTCTTTTCATTCAAATGTCCTAGTTAGTAGATCACCTCTGCTGTGAACTCAATATTTGATAGAGTAAGGCAATATCTCATCAGGAGCTATAATTCTGTAGAATTTGCATCATTTATAGGAGAAGATATAAGAGATGCCACAATGTCAGGATTCGCTCCTATAAAATATTTCTTTCCAGCACTCACACTGCTACTGCCAGTGGCAGGAAGACAATTGCCAACTTCATTTCTGACTAACAAACTAGAATTTATTATTGCCATGTGTGATGCTTAGGTTAACTACTGTTTTTGTTGAAAACATTTTTTCACACAATATATTTTGATCAAGTTTTCCATCTCTCATTTCCTCCCTCCTCCCTATGCATCCAGTTTTATGTTCTTTGCTCTCTTTTACAAACAAAGAAATGGCAATTTAAAAATCCAGTACAGATGTATGCACACACACACACACACACACACACACACACACATACACAAGCACATGTATACTCACACATACAGCCATAAGCACAAAAATGGAAATTTTAAAATTAATTGAAGAATAAGATAAGCAAAGATGCCTAAGCTAACCAAAATTAGAGAAAAAAGTCTATAAAATTACTACTGAGTTCATTTGTGTTTGCCAAATAATTCTAGGCATGGAGCTTGCCCTTAAGTGTGGTTAATATAACTAGTGATGCTCTCATGGAGAATTTATTTCTTTTAAAGCTGGTTTCCATTGTGGATAGCTTCTCGATTAGTGGTGGGAGGCTATGTCCTCTTCCCCATCTCAGTGGTGGGACCTCTTCTAGATAAACTGTGAAGGTTTTGTTCATGCCCCTGTGAGTTCACATATTTATTAGTCCTATTGTGTCTGAAAGATACTTTTTCCTTAGAGGAAAGCACAATGTTTGGCTCTTATAATATTTCTGCCTTTTCTTTGGCAGGGGTCCATTAGCCTTGAGTTAAGGCTTTGATGATAGACTTTCATTTAGGATCAAATGCTCCAATGTCTCTGACTCTCGGCACATTGTCCAGTCATAAGTCCCTGTGTTAGCTCGTAACTACTGAAGAAGCTTTTCTAGGTTTCAGAAAGTAGTAAGTAACACAATGCAAACATTCAAACCAACATCTTTGGTAATTATTTTTTTCCAGGTTTTTTTTTTTATTCGATATTTTCTTTTGAAATGATATCCCCTTTCCTGGTTTCCCCTCAACCCCTTCCCCCTACTTACAAACCCACCCTCTCCTGCTTCCCTGTCCTGGCATCCCCCTATACTGGGACATCAAGCCTTTTCATGACCAAGGGCCTCTAAACGCTTCTTTGAAGCACAGTGCTGGAGTCAGCCATTAGTTTTCTCTGAACAATTGAATTCTCAGTAGGTAGTTCATATACAAGTGGGTAATGGAAAAGGACTATGAAAGTTCTCAAGCCTTTCACCACATGGTTAGTTCCCATGGAAACCATGGCATCTGTCTTTCTATTACGATAAAATACTTTTATCACTTAAGACATTCCAAGTGTTTACTAGTTCTTTACTTGGAGTTGGAATTCAAAGTCAATTATAAATACAAGAGTCTCCTCTGAAACATGACCATGAGAGAATTAGAATTTTTGTAGCAGAATATAAGTGGGTAAAAGATCCGATATCTTCTTCCTATTTCATCTCCACATTACAAGTTTTAAAGCCTCAAACATGCTACTTTTGTGGAAGCATGTTTTTATGAGGGAATATGACAGTTTCAGATGCTAACCATCCTCTTTTGAAATCCACAGGGAAATATCATCTGAATATAGTGTATCCACAAAATATAATTCTTCAAACATCCAAGGTATTTTGAGAATAGTAATTGTTTTTTTGTTTTTTGTTTTTTGTTTTTTTGTTGTTTTTTTTTTTTTACCTAGAATGTCTTCTATTTTTAAATACAAGCAATATTGCCTTCAAAATAGAAAAATGTTTATGTGAGACTTGTTTTTGTTTTGTTTTGTTTTGTTTGTTTTTTGTTTTTGTTTTTGTTTTGTTTTGTTTTGCATACCAGTGGTTTCTGTGGGAACAGGAGCACTTTTGAGTGAAACTGCATTTACACCTATATATCTTTATTTTTTCAGATGTGAGTTTGAGTTTCTCAGTGAGGGATGTGAAATATTTTATTAGTAAGACACTTCTATATCCAATATTTCCCCATAAAAAATCTAATACATTTAATTCCTGTTCAAAATATGTACTTTTGTATATCGGTTTGAATAAACATTTACTGTGGTACAAACATCTTTATGAAAAGTATAATCACTGTATTCCAGTCTCTGGAGAAATTATTCTATATTAGTTTTGTTTTGTTTTCTTTCTTTTTTTAATTAGATAATTTCTTTATTTACATGTCATATGATTTCTCCTTTCCCAGTATCCTCTCCAAAAAGCAAACAAACAAAAACAACAACAACAAACCCCTGTTGCCCCGCCCCTCCCCATGCCTGCCACCCCAACCTCTCCCACTTATTGGCCCTGGCATTCCCCTACACTGGGGCACAGAACCTTGACAGGGCCAAGGGCCTCTCCTCCCATTGATGATTAACTTTGCAATCCTCTACTATACACATGTTGCCAGAACAATCAGTCCCACCATGTATAGTTCTTGCTTGGTGATTGGGTCCCTGGGCTACTTTTGTTTTCTTAAGATTAAGTTGATTTTAGCAGATACCATGCTCTAAATAAGTATTACTATGGTTTTAGGCAAAAAAGAAAAAAAAAAGGCATGCAAAACCTCTTTTCCTTTAGAGAAAATGCTGACTAGTAATAGACACATTCATGATCAATGATCTTTGAGAATGTGAATAAGACAAAATATCATAATTTAATTTAAAAGATAAACAAAACCATCATCCTTACACACACACACACACACACACACACACACACACACACATATGATAAAGGAAAGGGTGAATTGTAATTGTATTACAATATCAAAACAAAAAATTAAAAATGAATATATAATTTGAAATGAAGTATGCAGTTTGTTTCAAATCCAGCCATTAAAGAAAAATTAATCTTATTAGTAGTGAGACTAGATATTTAAGAAATTTGAGTTTTCTCTCTCTCTTTCTGTATATATTTATGATATCTATATCTATATCTACATATACATACATCAAGAAAGAGATGAATTTTTTAATATTTGTTAATATTTGTTAATTTGCTTGGGACATGAATTACTACTCCATAAATTATAAATATTCACTCATATAATCATGAATTCTGCTAGATTGTTCTAGATTTCAATGTATTCTCTGTTGACAACTCTTACTTTATGTCATTAGTTGTAAGAAACTGACAAGAAATGCTGAATTAGTAGGAAAGATGACAGAGGTTCATGTCTGCAAATCAGAAACCTGATAAGAAAATATATTTTTGTCACACATAACAGAAAAGCACTGTGTATGTGATAGACTCCTTTGAACTTTCTTGAAAAGGACTGATGTTGGGAAGCTCAACTTGAAGCATTTCTGCTCTGTTTTCTCCATTCTTTCTGAAATGTTCCATCAAATTTATATCATTTCTCTGCCTATCTGTATCTAAGAAAAGTAATGCAGTGAGGGTTGTTGCAAAATGAAAAACTTTTAAACAAGAATGTGCAACAGGCAATAGAAGGATCTTGAACCTTGAACACTACTTGTGCCCACTTGAAGAACTGTATTTTTTTGTAGTCAACATGTTAATATAACTCTCTAATGTGGCCCACAATAAAAAAAAAAAGCTAGGCTAGCATCATTGTGATGAAGAGTACTGACATGATTCAGCTATAAGATTTATGTTCATTTACTTATTCATTTTTCATTTAAAGGGTATTAATAATGTTGGAACCAAGCATTCATGTATGAAGTGTTTCTTCAGTGGCATTCTGGTGTCTTTCTGAAAGGGAGTACATTCCCCTTCAATTTTAAAATGTAAAAGAAGTGAGTCAAATGAGAAAGTACCATGGGTACAAAGAATAAAGGAACTTCTACATAAGTTAAATATTAATACCTAAATGGGAGTATTAGGTCTATATTTTAAACAAGCTGTTGAGATGTATAAGTTGGAAATTCTCTGGGCACAAACACATGAATAGATTTATATATGATATGTAGCACATAATTTAATATACTAATAATATATATTTATATTAAGTGGTATAAACATACAGCCATATTCTTGGGAGTATATACACATACAACCATATATACACATTACAAATATTGCTACTAGAAGAATAATGTTATCTCCGACACAATTATAAGGCTGTAGTTTTACATGATTTATGTAAGCAATTGTTTATCTTTTTTATATTTACATTTATTATTATTGAATTTCATATAATGCTTCCAAATGATACTCTTGCTTCCATGTCCTCCTAGGTCTACTCCCCTGAACCCATCCTCTTGTCTCCTCTCAAATATCAAAAACAACCAAGTCCAAGTTGTGCTGTCCAAATTGGCACTGGAGCACAATCAAACTCCCAGCAGCAGCCTCTCAAAGAAAAGTGAGTCTTTTTCCACCATTACTCTCAGTGTAGCCATCTATTGTTGAGGGCAACACTTCAGCATCTTTACCAAAATTATGAAGAGTTCCTTTCAATAGCTTCCTTTTGGATGTTACTTTCTGGGATGGGTGGCACAAATGCCTTCTATGTCTTTCTTTCTCAACTGTGAATCTACTGTCATTAAAAACACTGCAGGGAAGCTTCCTTGTCATTTACAGCCAGCAGACTGTGGATAATGGACTTTCACATGGTATCTGGTGACAGTATGGAATACAGATATCACCATGGTGTCAAGCAGTAGTATAGGCAATTCTCATTAAGATGGCCTCTGCTGGTAGCTTGGGCCTAGGCCATCTACATGGTTCTGTCTTTTGTGCACACCCTTCTGTTTGTTTCTCCATCTTTTCCACCTTTCATCACAACTTTGTTTGTTCCTTATAGTGGCACTGGAGACCTCAGTGTGCCACTCAGTACAAACACACACACACACACACACACACACACACACACACATACACACACACACACACACACACACACACACACACACACACACACACACACGTTTCCCCCCAAACAGCTTTATATGTAAATATTCATTGCCAGGAGTCATTAGTCTGGTTTAAGGTTTCTGGTTTCTGAACTACCATAAATACTCTACTATCATTAAGACTTATCTTGGAGATCTTGTTGTTGCCCAGAGTCAGGGTGATCATAAGGCAAGTCAGGGCATGCAGGGGCAGGATTCAAGCCAGCTTCAGACCACTATTCCTCCAAGCTTGCTTTGCCAGTCACCTGGGAAACATGATACATCACTGTTGTGTTTGTAGCCCATGGGCAGTGCCCTGCCCCTGAGCTACCTTGCCAGCATATGAGCAGTAACAGCAGCTGCATGCTCTGTGCTGCCCCACGTGATAAGGACCGGCTCTAGTCAGTAATGTCATGTTCTTAATCCACTGTGGGGTTGCTCTTACCTCATTCCCATAAATTCCTTCACCACAACTGTATTTTCACCATTTCCCATACATGTGGCTCCATTTTGCCCTCTTTCCAATTTCATGAGTCCACCTTTTAAAAAGCATCTTCCTATAGGACTTGCCTTTAAAAAATTTTTTTTCTCCAGATATGGTGAGCTCTGCAGACAATGCATGAGTCTCTTAGGCTATTCTGAGTTCTTTCTTTGACTCATAATGGGTGTTAGCTACTACTGCCATCCTCAATTACAGCCATGCTTCAGGTTCCATCTTTCGTGCCAATATTCTGGGTCTGGTTTTGAAGCTCAGCCTCTTCCTCATGGTACAGCAGCTAATAGATGGACTAGGTATTGTGATTGATCAACTCAGAGTTCTGCACCTGGGATCAAATGACTGTTGGGTTTGCCAGGCTAAAAGGGGCTGAAGGTTTGGGGAGGGGGACACAGTGGGCTCTTCTGAGCCTCAGTCACTTTTCTAGAGCCTATAATTCTCCTTAAGATTTATTTTAATTTTAAATTCAGTGTATTATGTGGGTATAATAAGTGTACACAAGTTTGAGTCCCCATAGAGGGCAGAAGCGTGGTCAGATCTCATGGAGCTAGACTAAAAGGCATTTCTGTTCAACATGCGTGTTGGAGCCTGAATGGGAATCTTAAGCAGCAGCCTTCTCTAGCCCTAATGTGAAAGATTTTAATATTTTCAAAAGGCTGAAGAATAATAACTCACTACTTCTCAATGAAATTCTAGTAGTCAGAGAGGCTTCATGAATTACATTATATTGCCCATGCAACCAAAATAATTAATTAGAGTCTTGTGTACTAAAGGGTCATTATTAGTATTTTGTATTTAATATCCTTAAGGGATTTTATTCTGTAGGTGTGTCCAATCCATGTCTCCTAGAATATTGTCAGTTCTGAAGAACAAAACATAGGAATCAATGAAAACTGTCTCCATTAATGATGAAAATTGTATTTTTAATTTAAAATGTCATATTGATTTTCCCACATATAGTAAACGGAAAAACTTACATAATCATTATAAACTATGGTTTTATGACAAAACTGAATTTATTCTTAACCTATAGCCCTATATTCATGAAATTTTCCTTCACAGTGTGCAACAAAAAGGGAAATTCTATTTCTTTAATGTCCACTCTAGGATTATGAGTTTCTTATGCATGATGAAGGTTGATGACATTTTTAAATTCCCAACCACTTACCTTAGTATTTAGTTGCATAAAGTTTTCTCCAGGAAGCAAGGCACCAATGTTAGGTCTTTCTTCTTGTGTCTAGTTCTTACCCACGGGTCAGAACTCCACAGAAGCCACATTAAATTATCAGAATATTAACTATGTATCCATCGGCTAATGAATGCATAAATAAAAGGGTTAAAGTACCATGTTGAAATAATTTTTATAAAAAATATATGAAATATAAAGTTTGGATGAATATTGAAAAGATTATGCTAATTACCAAAAGGCATGTATAAATGATTGAATGTTTTTAATCCATTTATTTGAAGTATTTAAAATAGTCAGATTACAAAAACAAAGTAGATTAGTAATTATATTTTGTTACAATCGCTAGTTTGGCATAAATTTAATGGTGGAAGTTTGCAGTTAAGAATTCCCTTTTTGGATCATTTGCAATATTGAAATATTAGACTGTTGTGATGGCTACAATTCCCTATACCTACATTATTATGTAAAACTGAGCACATTTAGTGCTAATTCATAAACTAATTCATTTAGTTTATGAATTTTAGAAAGTTGTTGATGCATAGAATTCCACGAAGTATTTTCTATTTGAAATATTCTTGGTTAGAATCTGACTTCAGATTCTATTTACACAGTACATTGAAGATGCATTCACATTTTTAGTAAGTCATCTTATACAGATAGAATCTAGTCAAAATTATGAATTTCATTAAATAAATGTAAATACCTAGTTAAGGTCAAAGTTTTTAAAATACATAGTGGCATAGACTGAAGGAATGTACTTCAAGATATCTTTGAAAATTAAGCAAACTTTGTCATGCATTAGTATTTATTAAATAAAAACTATTTCTTTGCCTAAAATTTCTATCTTGAAAGTTTTTTCTTTTCGGATGCTGAAATGATAGTTACCATTTTCAACAATGTTGATCAAAAGTAAATCAATAGTTTTATTTAATGACAAATTTGTTCTTAAAGGTAGACATCACTATATAAGAAGTATACATGAACAAATTCCTTGTATGCTCATTGCTCAAGGTAGAAATTAATATGATATCATTGATTAATCATATATATATACATATATTCTTAAATAACTGGTATTGGATTATTATGTTAAAAATGAAAGATTCATGCAAGTGTATAATCACAAACAAATGTAGTGAATGGAACAAATGACCATATCCACACCTAACTAGGAATTGTCCTAGCACCCTTCAGTAACTGTAATTAATTGAAACACTTAAAGCACAAACAGAACTTGAAAATTTTGTTAAGCTTCTTTTAATCAATGCAATAGTATAAGTTTAATTCATCTGTTGAAAGTGGATGATTTTAATTAGGAAAACTTAATGTAAATATTATGTCTCTAAATGTCTGAGGTTAGTGTGTAGATAAAAATAATAATATCTTAAGGAAATTTAATTTTGAGTTTAATCAGTATTTTGTTTCACTGATATGAAATATTGGGCTGATTTATTCTAAGAATCTTCTCAAAATTTTAAAATTATTTTCTTTATATTCACTTCTTAATCTTTTAAGTTTTGAAATGCTCAAGGAATATTTGATTGTATTATAGAAAGTTTAAATTTATAACTAGATTATTATTTCTACTATTTAAGCTAGAAGCAAATTTTGTAAAAAATAAAAACTCTTAACCATAATAAAATGTGATAGAATTATTTGCTTTCACAAAATAGAGAATTCTGTTGTTATATAATCTATCTTCTTCATGAAGTCTACTACACATCAGATTTTGAAAGGTAAATTTTGCAATTCAATTTTTTTTCTTTTTATTCAAGATACGGTTTCTGTTTAGCCATGGCTGTTCTAGAACTCACTCTGTAGACCAAGCTGGCCTTGAACTCAAGAAATCTGCCTTCCTCTGCCTCCCAAGTACTGGGGTTACAGGCTTGTGCCACCACTGCTAGACTGAAAGTTTCATTCTTTTTTTTTTTTTTTTTTTTTACTTCAGCTTTTTTTTTCATTAGATATTTTCTTTATTTACATTTCAAATGATATCTCATTTCCTGGTTTCCCCTTTAGGAACAACAACAAAAAAACTTGTTCCTTCCCCCTCCTCCTGCTCAAGTGTGGGTTGAAGAAGATTCTTAAAAACCTATTTAATGGTGGATGATTGAGTGACTACTTAGATGAGAGCAAAAGGGAGTATGTAACTATACAAGTAATTCCCTAATTTAAATTCCAGAATGAGTTAATAAATGACTAGATCTACCACTTATATTTCTTAAAGACATCAAGGCTACAAAAGTCCATGTCATGCTTCCGGATAATTTAATTTAGTCACTTGAAACTTGTACATATCATTATATAAAGCAAGAAGAATTCATCAGTTTGTTGTTGCAAGTATAATGTCCCAAAATGTATTAAAAGGTATATTATATTTGAGGTTGCATATTATAGCCATAATCTGTGTTCATTTCTAAATACATTGTTATCAAAGTAAGTTTCCCTGACAGCTAAATATTTTCATGTTGGAAACACAAAATGGCTTTTCTGATATCAACAACAACATGTGAGGACATTCAGATGATGATTTCAGATTATAGAGGAACAAAATTCTATTACCTAAAGTTCTCACAGATGCCAAGTAGGAATTCAATGCACCACTCTTGTGCTTAAGACGATGTTGGTATGCAAATCTATTCTTTTCTCAGTCGTGATAAATAAAGTAGAGACAATCATGGTAAAAACAAATGCACTGTATGGAAAAAATAAATGCTATTGTTTTAAATTTTTTTGCACTATACATGTTGTTATTATATGTTATACATGTTAAACTAGTCCCCCCCCCTTTGTAAAATATATTTACTTAAAAAAAAAAGAAAGAAAAACAGTGGTCCCTTTCTTGCTTTATCTAAACTTTCTAGCCCTTAAGTGCTGCATGTTTTACACCAGGAACCAGGCATCCAGAGATTGAAATCCAATAAAAATGACTAGCCCCAAAATCATGTACATACAAGTAACACTTAATGGGCTAAGACAGTTACATTCTTATATTTAGATACACACACCATAATTAAAGAATAAAAATGAAAGAAAGTGAGTTAATAAGAAATAACAACAACAACAAAAAGACAGTATCTAGAGGCAGAAGTAGAATACATGGGAAGAATTGGAAGGAGCAAACTATTACCAAAAGTAGTTTGTTATTGTTGTGCTAGCAGAATTTCACATATCTCCTATTTAATCTACCTCTGTATTTCATTATTTTTTCCTGTGCCTTTTTAAAATCTCAGGTTGTTTGTTTAGGAAGATGTTAGAATTAAAAGTTAATACCATAAATTCACACACACACTCACACACACCACACACACATGTGCAAAAACACACACACATACATACACAATATATCACTTAAAATAGGCTTGTAGAAGACTATATAAACTACATATAATACCTTCATTCTATCTTCAGAGAACATAAAATAAGAATAGTAATACAATCCTGTCATGAAGAAACTTGAATCTCTTTACTGCATGGTAATTGTAAAGATAAATATCTAGTGTATGAAAGAGCACTTACCTAAATATTGTTATGAATTATGGAAAGGAAAAAGTCTTAAACATTTGTTCCTGCTATTGTAGTCAAGTGTAACCAAAATGTGCATAGTCATGAAGGGTTCAGTTTTTTTTCAAGCTAATATATGATGAACTATAGTAACTTTTAATGCAAATTTAAAAGAATTCATTGCACCTACAAAAGAAATATTTTTATTAAGTTTGAAAAACTGAGATAATATGGAGTGTTTATTTTAACCTACAAAGTAGTCAGTGGATGGGTTGATACACATTAGTACTTCAAGCATTTGAGATAGGGGAAGGCAGGTTGCAACAACATAGTCTATATACCAAGTTCTAGGCTAGCTAGGGCTAGACAATGAAACACTGCTTCAAACAAAATTAAATGTTGAAATAAATGTATTAATTTTAAATATTTGCATATTAATTTAAACAAAAATTTTCTTACTCTGTATGCTAATTTAAGGCATTTGCAGTGTGAAGCTGATCTTTAATGTGTGTGTCCCTAGTACCAATATATGTCCATGTTTCTATGTCATGTGCACTAGAAATTGACATTATGTTGGTTAGTAGAATAAAGTTTATTAAGAATTAAAAAATAGTGCTGATATGTGCAGGAATTGCATATCACAATGGTAATAATACCACTTTGCATTTATGACACATTTGCCAAGGCTGACTCTGCCTTTGGCAGAGACCTTAATAGGCTGTTTACTAATAGCTCTGTAGAGGAACAGGGTTTCCACAGCAACAAATGAACAATACTAGAGCCATTAATTGCCTCTACATTATCATTGTACAGTTTTCTGCAAAGCAATGCCTTGTGGTTTGATAATTGAAATTCTAGAATGATTGTACGTTATGAGTTAATTAGCATAAACACTTAAGAAGAAAAATGTCAATGTCGAGATGGTGAATGCATGTAAACTAGATAGGGCTATGTAATAAATATGATTATAAGTGAAGCTGTTAAATTGTGTCTTTGGTATTTGGCATTGGCTATTTAATAGCATTCCTTTCTGAAAGGGTCTTTTATCTGTAACATGCATCCACACCATACCAAAACAAATTGTATTTCATTTTATTTGCAAATTCCACTTTGAATGATCTTCCTGGATAATGCACCCTAACCTGTCAGGAGAGGCTGAGCGAACAAAGCTTGTGTTATGATTTGAATGTGAAATGTCTCTTGTAGATAAAAATGTTTAAACACTATGTTCCTAGCTAGTGGTACATAGAACCTTCAGACGGTAGACACTGGTGGAGGAAGTGAGCCTTAGGGATAGGCTTTTTTTAATAGCCTGTATTGACTTCCTTGATTCACTCAACTTCAGTATGCATATAATATAATTTTTCAGCCTTCTGCTTGGGTCAACATGATTTTTCTGCCTGCTGCCTTGCTCTTGCAAAACTGGTCTACATCCCTACAAAAGTGTTACCCAAGTAAAGCCTTTCTCCCTAAAGTTACCTTCATCAGGAAAAGTTATCAATGTAACAAGACTTAGGGAAAGAGAGCTTGTTTATCACTTCTGTTTCTTAAATTCTTATTGTACTCAAAGTTTTTATATCATAGACTTGGCTATGATAAATGTCCCCAATTACTGGTTCCTTAATTCAGGAATTCCAGAGGAGGAAAAAAAAAAAGAAAAAAAGAAAAAAACATGTGCACTGGAAGCGCATAAAGCTTGTTTTTAGAGGCATTAAGTATGTTTCATATTTTGTGGTACTAAGATATGTTTAGTGAATCCTTGTTCAGTTGGTACAAAAAATGATAAAATGGAAGAAAGAGAAAAGTGAAGAAAAGACAAGACAAGACAAGAAAATTTGAACTTTGTTGTGTTAGCTGAAAGATTGGTTATTCAATAGAATAATTTTCAGAAAAAAGTGGCATGAGACATATGTCTTTACTATTTTAAAATCAGAATCATCTAAATGTTAAATTTTCATAGAATTGGGAGTTTTTAATGTAAGTGTGTGCAATTGGTGATTGAAGTAGAAACTTCATGATTCTTAGGAAAGTCAGTTGTGTTGGATGGTGTTTTGATGAGACAAACGTCTGAAGGAGTGTTTTCCTAAAGTGAACACATGTGAAAGGCTAAGGCTGACGCGTGAAGGAATGCTTCACTGAAGCAGCCACGGGAGAAAGAATGTTCTGCTAAAGCAAGCAAGTGAAAGAATATGTGATGGAGGATTCTTCACTAAAGACATGAATGTATTGTTCTACCTTACTGAGCTACTTTGTCCAGTCCCGATAGAGAGAAACACACTAAAAACAAAAAAACAAAAAACAAACAAACAAACAAACAAACAAAACAAAAACAAAAACAAAACAAAAAAAACCAACCAACCAAACAAACAAACCCTTCTGTTGGTGTCCCTCATCTTCTTGCCACTTGTTTCTACTCAGGCTGATTGGTAGAGTGATATCAGCTGAGATGATATCACCCACATGCTGAGGCAAGACACATGGTGAAGTCAGACCCATGGAGCACATATGATGTTTTGAGGGAGTAAAAAAAAAAAAAGACTCAAAGGACAGTGACTGGCTTGAGCTTCACTTCCTTATATAGCTAGCTGTACAATGCTTGTTGCTCTCATGTGTTTGTTGATATTCACTTCTCTGAGAGATTCACAGCGGAGAACTTTTCCTGGCATCCCTCTGGGTCCCTCCTACTGACTCATGTTGCCTGAGGCCTGGCTGTCTCTGCTAAATCATCCTGCCACCACCGCTACTGTTTCCTATTTGCTATCCCGGCTCTACCCTACTAGACTGCTGAAATATCTGTAAAGTGTTTGTTAGTGGACCAAGCCGCTGATGCTGGCTTGTGAACTGAACTGCCAATTTCCAGACAACACAGACAGGAATTGCTCCAAACAACCATTTCTAAACAGGCCCACTTCCCCAGTATCCTTTCTTTTCCACTACCACTGGGGGTCATGGGCTAAAAGGGTGGTTAAAGCATTTAAGAACCAGCATTAAAATTAGACATTGAAAAATTAGAGGTATAAGTGATAATGAAGAATATATTAAAATGGCTATTATAATTATTGGATAGCACAAACATTGGTTCTATTTTAATCACCGGTCTCTGCATTTTGGTTACAATGGTTTAAAGTCTCTTCTATAGTATATGGAATGCCAGGGCCAATAAGTAGGAGAGGATGGGGTGACAGGCATGGGGAGGAGGGAGGCAACAGGGGTTTGTTCTTGTTGTTTTTGTTTGTTTGCTTGTTTGTTTGTTTTTTGGAGGGAAAACTGGGAAAGGAGAAATTTACATGTAAATAAAGAAAATATCTAATAAAAAAAAAGTATTTACTTTCTCTGGGCGGAAACAGCACTTGGGAAGCAAAGGCAGGCAGATTTCTGAGTTCAAGGCCAACCTGGTCTCCAGAGTGAGTTCCAGGACAGCCAGGGCTATACAGAGAAACCCTGTCTCAAAAAACTAAAAAAAAGAAAAAAAGAAAAAAAAAATATTTACTTTCAAATGAAGAAGATGTGATGTGGTGTGTGACAAGTTGAAAACCTTGGTGCTAGCTCTTCAACAATCAACAATTGACTGAAATGATTTGAAGATTTTCATGTAAACTGAATGCAGTTAGTGTGTAGAGAATATGTCCCATTTAGATAATAAATCACCTAGATGATGCCATTACAACCAATATTCAGAATACTTGTAATGCAATGGATCTCCAATTAGAGGTTATACGTGTTTTGCATCTTAGAATCAAAACCACGAAGACAGAATGTGTTTCAAGTAGGTGAACCAACCATTCTTTTTAATGCTATGTCTTCCCACATTCACTGTAGTGGAACCTGCATAGGCGGAGTGCACCCAGCATTAAGTAATGGTTCTTCAAATAGTTTCTGGTAATGATAATCAATGAGTTTTATGCCAAGTTAGAAAACAATTCCTAAATTAGCAAGCCTGAATCTAGACTTCAGTGTTTCTGGACACAACAACACGTACAATACAAAAATCCTGCCTTAGCATGTCTTTTTTTCGTATCATGACTGCCTCTACTTTTAGCACATCTGTACATGAACATATTTGGTATGTAGATTGTACTTACATTTATAATCACTCTAATATTTTATTCAAATATAATAAACAGATTTCTCAAAATATCTTATTATTCTGTCTTATTTCAAGCCAATTATATAACTTAAACTTTGTACATGCATATTTTTAAGTTTTGTACAAATAGCACATAGAACTGGCCCCTAACAGTATTTATATTTTACTATAAATAAACATAAATCAATAAATTTCTCACAAAACAACTTAGAAATAACTAGTTATCTTGCTAACTCTAGATTTTTATTGGTCTTATCTATTTATAAACAAACTAATATAAAAATCTGAAATTGGTCATATCATAGGGCATAATGTCATACAACCACTGTGTATAACAATAAATATAACAATTGAATTTCCTATTTTGTATAAAAAATTGTCATGCATATACTATATAGTCCAGTATTTTTGATATGTTAGATCTAAAGCAGACTTAAATCAAGCTCAAAAACTAAGATGCTAAAATATAAATGCAAGTATACAAATACAAGAAACCAAATTTTCTTTTTTTTTAATATCCAAATTTTCTTGAAAACTGTTTTTCATCTCATCCTTGGGTATTATTTATATAAGTATACTCATATGCATGCTAGCATGTATGTGTGATTTTATTAGAACTAAGATTTTTGTTCTTTGCTGAAATTTTTGCATATTCTCATAGTCTGCATGGCATAGTCTGATAATTTGGGGAACATATATCTTATTCATTTGAGTGAGTGGATGAATACATTTGTTTTAAAAATCTATAACAAGTTTTAGATTTACTAAATATATTTTAAACTGAGTTTAATTTGCACAAAATATTTTTCTTGAAAATGATTGTAGAATTAACACATTAAAAGTATGTATCAATATAACATATGGACTATATAAACATCTGAAAATTTACAGATATAATTATGGAAAAAATATTCTACTTATGAAAGGATACTTCAAGTAAGTATTTCCTTAGATCTCTAGATAGTTCAATCATAGATTCTAGCAGTGGCAAGCTAAAATCTGGTCATAGTAGGAAGCAGTTTACATGTTTGCTCTATCTAGAAAGAACATTTAGTTATGGTTTTAGCTATCCTACCATAAATCCAAAATTGTTTAATGCATTTAAATTACATTATATGAGCTATTGATAAGTATTTTAGGTGTCAACTAATAGTGGGAATTATGAAAGATATTGAACTATATCCCACACACAACTTGTAGCAAGCTAATTTTCCAGATACCAAAGAATGTGTTCTATCATTTTTCTTTCTTAAGAATGTTCTTAATGTCTAGAAATTCCCCCTTGGGTTTATTTTTCCTTGTTTTTTTTTTTGACATTTTAATCTTCATTAATAAAATTATTAATAAAAAATATCTCTCCCTTGATGGAGCCAGAGAGCTCAAGGACATCATAAGAAGACCTAAAGAGTGAACTAATATAGGCCCATAGAGAGCCCACAAAGACTGAAAAACCAACCAAAGAGCATGCAAAGAGACAGAACTAGGCTAACCACACATCTGCAGCAGATAGGTAGCTGGGTCTTCGTGTGGGTCCTCTCACAACTGAAGTGGGCACTGTCTCTGACTCAGACTCGCTTACCTGTGTTTGGATCCCTTTCTCCTAGCAGTGCTGCCCTGTTTGACCTCACTGGAAGAAGAAAACCTTCATCCTGATGTTATTTAATGTCCCAGGAGGAGTTGATCCCCATGGGGTCATCTTCTCTGAGGCCAGAAGAGAATAAGGGAACTGGGATTGAGAGGGTAGGATGGGAAGCAGATGAGGAAGGGAGATGCAATTGGCATATAAAGTGAAGAAATAAAGTAATGAAAATAATATCACTCCCATTCTCCTTTGAGTGATTATTAAGAAATATCATGCAGCGTTTAATATAGGAAACTTTTACTAATATGCTTATTTGCTTATTCGTTTCACAATTTAATTTTTGTTTAGAAATGCAATGCGTGCATATAATACATTTTGATAAAAATGTACCCTTATTACCTCCCTTTCAGACCTCTCATATCCCCCTCACTACCATCATTATGCAGTTTTCAAAAGAAATGAGTCCACTATGTGCTGCCTGTGCATACAAGTGTTTAAAACCATCTATGACAGCAGGGAGCTTTATTTTAGACTCTCACTAAGTGGTACTGGCTGGGCTTGAACTCACAAAACTTTTGTCTTTGCCTTCCAGGTAAGAAACTATGTGCCATCATGCCCAGTCTGAATATAGGAAATTTAATGTATCTCTCTGTCTCTCTCTGTGTCTTTTTGTCTCTGTCTCTCTTTCTCTCTCTCTCTTTTCTCTCCATGGTTGTCTCTTTCTTAAATCTCTATTTGCAGCTGTAGTAAAATATTGAATAAATATTTCAAGAAAGATTGTGAATATTATATTAGGTATGAATGTGTCAATAATTTAATTATTTAATTTTATATTAAATGTAACACTTCATACTTATTTATTCGTTTTAATTATTTGTATGTCTGGTTTTCCACTATGTACAGCACATACAGCCATATGCCTATGGTGGCAAGAAAAAGCTATCAGATCTCCTAAGTTGAAAACAAAAGATTTAAGCAATTGTAAGCTGTCAATGTGGGTACTGGCAAGAGAGTCCCAGTCCTCTACAATCACAGCAAGTAATCTTAACCCTGATCCCTCTTTCCAGGCTTAGATATGGATTTTTTAGATGTTTATAATCATATTGAAATATTTCCTTCTATTTTTCTTGATTGTTGTTTTATTATCCAAGTACATTGTATTTGTTAGAAAATATTTAATCTTCTGTAAAATCCATATATTTAAATTTATATTTATTTGTATTAATAACAAATTTGTGTACTAAGTAATGCACTGAATTCAATATTGTGAACATCTTTATATGCCCTACATGTAAATTTCACTTTGTAGTGGTTGTATTTTTTTTTCCTAGAAGTGAAATGTAATACCCATAGTTTTAGCTTTGGTGTAGTTATAAGACTTTTTTTATGTTTTTTATGAGTCACTTTCAGTCTTTATTAATAATCATATTTTTACTTACTGTTTTTTTCTTCATTATTTTATTGGAGGATTTTTTTT
>JADRCD010216380.1:0-23325 GCA_019843815.1 Montemys delectorum
GAGAAAATAAACATGCTCCTCTAATTAAAAACTTTAGTGATTGGTTTAGTTTTTCAGAGTTCTTTTTTTTTCCTGCGCTCAACAGATATTGAGTGTTACCTCTTCCTCTTGGTATTTTGTCTAAGAAATCTGATGTTTGCTATATAACTAACTTTAAAGTAGTCCTAGCTTCCTGTTTCTGCTGCATACTGGTTTTGGCTGGGGGTCAGCATGAGCATGACTCAGGTAGAATTCTGCCCTGTTACATAAAATTCATTACTTACCGGTAGCCCTTTGTGGCGGCCACTGTATTCTTTACATAGAGGTAGTGGAAGTGCCCTGACATTTTTTACTACAGAATATTCTGTAAAGACTTGCAAGTTCTTAGTCTTGTCCAATGAATGCTTAGGTTTGATTTTACAATGCTTTACTTGGTGAGGCTTCTAGGGAGCCAATAAGTTCCCTTGGGTTTATTACAGAACATTGTTTTTCTTCCTTATAATGCCTCATTCATGCTAGACAGCCTCTGTCCCACTGACACAGGCTCTTGTCATGTAGTCCCTCTAGCTGTGGACATGGAGGGCTCTGCTGCTTCTGACTCTTGGGTGCTGGGGTTTTAGATGTCTGTCAATCCAATAAATACTTTGAAAAATTGATTATATATACAGTTTAATTAAACAAGGAGAAAAAGATGCTACTGGAAACTCGTCTGCTAGCTATATGTGGAATCCCTTCCTAATAATAATAGTAGTAGTAGTAATAATAATAACAACAATTAATAATTGTTGTTAAAAGTCTGTCTGGGTTTTACAGATAGTAACTTTCCAAACATATGGTGTTAAAGAAGTTTTAAAAAGTGATCCTGGCTAGCGCCCAAATAAATGAAACAGACTGTAAGTTTTATTTAGTCGAGCTTTCTGGCTGGGATTGGAAGTCTAGCCCTATCCTCTCTGCTCAGCACTGGAGGATCAGCTTTTATTGATCTTAGGGAGGCGGGATTGGCATTTGAATAATGCAAGAATAATATTTACCTAGTGTACAATAGAACTTTTCTGAGACGTAAGTAATTTGCACATGGCTCCTGTTCCTCATTGAGCATTATGCCTGGGCATGTAGATCCCTCATAACAGCCTGTTAGGAAGCAGTGCTATCCTCAGCTTGCTTGTAGTAAACTTGTTTAGGGAAGGACTCAGTTGCTTTATCTATGGGTTTTTATTTATAAGAATGTTGAAGCACATACCTTTTTCTGTAAATGAGACATTCAAGTGGTCCATAAACAAGGAGGTACATACCGCACCAGGGCCCTCAATCAGCCTCTACTCTGTTGCCATGAGTCCCAGTGGTGATTGGCTGGCTGGTGGCATACTCTGTGAAAACAGTGTCACTGACGGTTGCTTTGTTTGACAGTCTTTTCTTTTTTTCCCCTTCCATCTCCCTTTGAAAACCATGTCCAGGCTTTGAACTCCAAAGATACTCATATATGTTTGGAAAGAGACATTTCAAATTGCTGGGCTCCAACAGTAGAAACTGCTATAACCAAGGTGAGCACATCATGGGTTTTATGTTAAAAAGAACAGATTTGGTTAAAGTGCGTTGAATATAGTTAGTGCTGTGAGTGCTGTCGTGTTAGATTGACTTCATTTATTTTTTTTTCTCCTGTTTTCTGAGATCAATTTTGTTATTTGGTCTAGATTAAAACTCATTCTTCAGCCTCAGTGTTGGTTACAGGTGTGTGCACTGCCATACCTGGCTCTCCTTTCATTCTTTGTTCTCTTTTTGTTTCTGTCTTAGAAGTGTGGGACTGCTTGTAGACATAAGTATTGTAAAGCTCCACCGCTGGGCTACTGGTGTGGTGCATGATGACCTGGACAGGGAACTCTGTAGGATTGAATGCGAATAGCAGATTTCAGTATTGCTTATCCCAACTTGATAGAGCACAGCTCTATCAAGTGTTTCAGGGAAAAATCAACCCACAATGGCGCTGGAGTTCCTTGCCACTCAGACTGTCACTGGGGCATTCTGCTTTGAGTATGATTTGCTATAGACATGCAGGTACCTTGTTGGTATGAAATAGGAAGGAAAGCCAACTCACGCTGTGATGATATGCATATGGTTTCGCGTCTGGCTGAGTTTCAGAGATGACACCTTTCTCTTGGCTGTCTGAGCATGGTTGGCAAAGATTTAATTCTGGAGGTTGTGAAATGTGTAAATTGAACATTTTTTAAAATCACACAGTACTTTGTAGGTTATTTTTCTTGGCTTGACTCTAAATGAGATATTGTAAACTTTAAAACCATGAACTTTTAACCAGTATTTTAAGTTTGCCAATATTCAGTTAACAGTTTGTCTTGAGTTTCTGTCGTGGTGAGTACTTTGTATTGCACTGTCTGATGATGGAAAAGCTTTTGGAGGGCTACTTGCTTTCATTAGTAGGAAGCACAAGAACTGAGTTCCATCTTTCCCATACCCTGGTACTGTGTGTGACAGGTGAAAACACCAGTAATGAATTCTGAAGCAAAAGTTTTGGTGCCTGGGGTTCCTGGACATCGTGCGCCAATCAAGCTGCCGCCTGCCCAGCCCAAGGAGGCCGAGAACAAGAGGAAATTGGGCAGTAATGAGGTACTGACCACTTCCCACTTAGCTGGTTTTTGAGAAGTCTGTGGAGCCTGCTGCTGTTCTCCAGTCTTTGTGTCAGATAATTGACTAGAGCACATCGGGGTGTGCTGTGATGACTTCCAGTGGGTTTCGCACACTGCTGAGCTCCCATGATGCCTTTCTCTTGGCTGTCTGAGCAACCCTGGCTGGTTATGTGCCAGTTGGTCTTGTACAGTGATGGTCATGGCCGTTGATAGGACTGTAAATTGATTACTTTGGAGAGGGGTTGTGTGTATGTGTGTGTTTGTGTAATAGTGTGCCTGTGGAGGTTGAGGACAGCCTGTCACATTGTTCTCTTCTTCCACCTCATGGGTTCCAGGGATTAAAGTCAGGTTGCTGGGCTTGGTGGCAGACTTTACCTGCCTGAGCCATCTTGCCAGCCCAGCTTGACAAACTTGAGTTGATGGATAGTTGTGAGGGATAGTTGTGTTAGGAAAAGCCTAGGTGGTGATAGCTCTTTGCTTGTACCTTAGTAAGATGCCAGGTCCTATTATTTTTATTTTTTTTAAAGATTAGTTTATTTTTTATTTATATGAGTACACTGTCTTCAGACACACCAGAAGAGGGCATCGGATCCCATTACAGATGGTTGTGAGCTACCGTGTGGTTGCTGGGAATTGAACTCAGGACCTCTGGAAGAGCAGTCAGTGCTCTTAACTGCTGAGCCGCTGAGCCATCTCTCCAGCCCCCGTCTTTTCATTTTTTAATCTTCTCAGAGGACTTGTGATTTATATGTTCTTGAAACAAAACAAAACCAATTTTACTTTGTATTGGTGTTTTGCCTACATGCATGCAGTGCCTGTAGAGACCAGACGAGGGCATCAATTCTTTGGAACTGGTGTTTTTATGATAGTTGAGTTACCATGTGGGTGCTGGGAATCAAACTGGGGTCCTTGGGGAGAGTGGGTTAACTTCTGAGCCATTTCTTCAGTCCCCAGTGTGGCTCTTGGGTAGTTGTTTTTTGTTACACTGTGGGAACTTTTTTCACTTTTCTTGTACAGTACTACTGTGGTGTTGAGAATGTCATTCTGTGCCTGAGGTGTGAATCTGAGCTAGTTTGCAACCTCTACACCCCACCCCTTCCTTGTCTGGCTAACTTAGCGATGTTTCCATTCTGTAGGCTACCATTGAGGAGCGCCTTGGTGCCATGGATCTAGATAGAAAAGGAAGGAAGGACGACCTTCTGCAGACAAACAGCTTTCCAGTCCTTCTCACGCAGGGCTTAGAAAGCAATGATTTTGAAATGTTAAACGTAAGTATTGTGACAGATTTTCAATGAATTGAGAAAGTAGAAACTATTGAACTTGTCACATTATATAGTAACATGTGACTTAATTTTTTGTCAATTTAGTTAGAGGTTAGGTCACCATCATACCATGGAGTTATGCTAATTCTTCTAAACCTGGAATGCATTTTCTCATAGAAATGCTATTTTGAATTGTTGGGTTATTTAGGCTTTAGTTTACAGAAGCCTGTATAAAGTGCAGCTGAACAATAACATTCAGCATTCTAGATCACAATTTATATTTCTTTCTGTAGGAAAATGCGTTCCTGAGTTTTTACTCTGGATTCCCCTGGCCGTGAGGGGGCAGTGAGGTGGAACCTTGGCAATGGGTAGGAGTTCGGGGGGAGATTGAAGAGGGTTGGGGGTTATGTTGTTGTTCAGCTGTAGAAACGTAAGGAAGCATTAATATCTGTCTGTGTAAGCTGGTGACTGCTTGTAGGATGCTATTCAGTTTGCCTCTTCGCAGTTTGTACAGGAGATTTGAAACACGATAGCCTTTAGTACTGCCTGACCAGATTAATGTAATTTTCATTTAAGTCCTGTCTCATGACTTAGTAGTATTACTTCAGTCAGTATAGATAGATGACTTTAGATTTGTAACCCATGAATACTGTCTCTGATTTTCAAATAGATTTCAATGTTAATATTTGTTTATAAAGTAATTCGTATAGAGGAATCCAGCAGCTCTAAAAACCTCATATTACTTTCCAAATAGTTTCTGATGATTTTTTTAAAAGATTTATTTATTTATTATATCTAAGTACACTGTAGCTGTCTTTAGACACACCAGAAGAAGGTGCTACGCATGGTTGTGAGCTACCATGTGGTTGCTGGGATTTGAACTCAGAACCTTTGAAAGAGCAGTCAGTGCTCTTAACCACTGAGCCATCTCTCCAGCCCCTGTCTGATCATATATTTTAGGTGAATTTTAGTTTGATGTGGCTTGGAAACCTAGACAAATTTGACGGAAAATAATCTGTACAAAACACTTGTTTGGCAGTACCTTTGTGCAGATGGCGCACCATCAGCAGTTATGTGAATATGATCTGAAACCTTCCTCAGTAGGTGAACCAGTTCTAGAACAGTACAGGAGATCACTAGAAGTCCATCGGTCAGGTTCAGAACCTCCCACAAATGCTTCCCTGTCCAGCATGTGTTCATTTATTTGTTCACATGCTTCTGCAGGTGGAGTAAAGCTTAGAAATGATTGAGTACTGTTTTATCCATAAATAGGCCTTTAAAAAAAATGAAGCACAATCTATTGCCATACCTAACAAAAGTTAATGGCAATTTAAAAAAAATGTTTTAATATTAAACATATGATATGTGTATAAAAATCACAGGGTAAAGGAATAAATCATCATTTGGATGCTTTTAGAATCAGCAACTTCTGCTCTTAAAGACATGTTAGATGTTGGAGGTATTGGACCCTTTGATAATCTCACCAGTTGAGGTGAGGCAAAGATCAAGGCCAGCCTGATAGTGCATAGCCAAGGACTGTCAGGGCTACATAGAGAGATGCTATCTCAAAAAAAGACAATGGTAGTCTATTTTGTAGTGCACATAGAAGGATGAGGCAAGAGGATTGTGCTTTTCAAGCTAGCCTGTTCGTGACATAGCAAGAGCCCATTCCAGCAAACCAACTCAAAGTGTTAGGACTGAAACAGAACATCACTATGGAACAGCATGCTGCAAGGCTGAAAATGTCTGCTTACCATCACAGAGTTTTTACCCAGTGTAGATACAATTTATTTAACAAGGTGTCATTTAAAAAACCACTAGAGATATGAACCGACAACGTGCAGATGTCAGATGGACGAAGGAATATGTAGCAAATGTTGATTGTTAATTTTCACATTTGTTTGTTTGCTTATGTGCTTGCTTATTGTATATGCCAGAGAGTGCCACAGGTGGCATATGGAGGTCAAGGACAACTTTGGGAGTTGCTTCTGTCCTTTCACCATGTGGGTCCTAGTGGTTGACCTTCAACTGTTAAGAGTTGGTGGTTAGATAGATCCTTTGTCCTCTGAACCATCTCACCAGCCCACATAGGAAAAGGTTTTTTTTAAATAACATTAATCATCACAGAAAGGCAAAGCAAAATCAGTGAGATTTTGATACTATATATCTGCTATATATTGTTTAAAATGTAAAAAGATGACATTGTATTGTCAGGATACTTAGCAACTGAAAACCATGCCTTGCTGTTGCAGTGTGAAATGGAATGGCTTCCTTAAAAAAACAATTTGAGAGTTAAAAATGAAGAATACACATACCTACTGTGCAAGTTCTGCTCCTATTCATCAAGAGACTGATTAGTGTGTGCCTGCAGAGTCTGGAACCTGAATGTTCATTGCCAGTGCAGACAACTATTTAGATCTAGCAACGCAAGGATTGTGCTGCTTACAGACTTATGGCGTGGAGGAGTTGCTAAGTGTATACTCTTAGGGTGAAATCTGACAAGAAGGGAGACTATTGTATAATAGATTCTGGACAATGTATGCCCATGTGAAAACAGTGGCTGTGTTGGGTGGAATTTAAAGGAAAGAGACTGTAAAAGTCCCAGGGAAATCTGGAGGATGGTAAAACTTTATTTGTTTCCTGGAAAAATATGCTTGGTACATTGATGAAATACTTTATTTTTAAATGTTTTATGCTTAGTTGTGTAGAAAAGTTGTGAGAGGAGAAAAAATCTTATTGCTAGAGTTACGGACTTTGTAGTTGTAACTGATTTATAGGGCTGTTTCTTTAAATGTGGCCTTGAGAGAAGTTACTGTAGCTGATTGGTTTTTGTTTTGTTTTTGAGACAGGGTTTCTCTGTATCTTTGGCTGTCCTGGAGCTTGCTTGGTAGACCATCCTGGAGTCATGCTAGAAATCCACCTGCCTCTGCCTTCTGAGGGCTGGGACTAAAGGTGTGCCCACCACACCCAGCACTGATACAACTTAGTTTAGGATAATTTATTTGAATTTTTTTTACTTTTTAATTTAAATTGCTAGCATTATAGCTTCCCTTGATAGTCAGCATAAGAAGTATTGGGTAGCTTATTAAAACTTTATCTCTGCCTTGAAGTTTCAGATTACTTCAGGTAGTTAGACCTCAATCTTAATTGACATCTTTTAGTTCTGGTGGCCCATCATGTAAGCATATTTATTAATAGCAACCTCTTCCATTCTCCCAAGCTGTTCAAATTGAACAAGTACACCAGCATTCTGTTTACATCACGAGGAGATTCCTTCCTCCTGTTACCCGTCCCTTTGTTTCCTTGTTTCCCTCTCTCCCTCCCTCCCTCCCTCCCTCCGTCTCTTCTTTCCTTTTTTAAAAGATACCATGCTTGCCTTGTGATGTAGTTGACGTTGTATGCCCTGTTTCTAGGATAAGGATTATGTGGTTCTAAGGACTGAACTTGTGTGGCCTCCTTCATGCTAAGAAAGCATTCAACCACCTGAGCCACACTCCCAGCCTCCATTCATTCATTTGTTCATTCATTGATTCAGATTTAGACATGGTTTCACTGTATTGCCCATGATATCCTCTTTCTTTTGTTTTTATTAGTTATTATCCCTTTTGTTTGCTTTAGTCCTTTCTGTGGTCATCTGTCTGTCTGGAGACACAGTCTCTATTTCTTTACTTGTTGTTTATTGTATATATTCCTAAATGCATAAATGATGTTTCGCCTCTTGGATGCTGGGATTACAGGCATGCATTACCATGTTTAGCTCTGTATGTGTGTTTGTGCGTCCCTTTGTCTTTGACCCCTGCACTTGCGGTGAAGTGTCCCCCACTAACCCCAAGAGGCTTATTTAGCCAACCACAAAGAAAGCAGACACAGCAGTAATAGAATGTGATGAAGCTTAGTTTAAAACAGGACCAACAGGCTGGCTTCTATATTTCCTTCAGCTCCACTACACTCTTGTTTTCATTGAGACCGTGGATCCCCGTGTAAGTGGACAGTCGCAGCCATTGACAAAGGAGTGACAGGATCCCAAATACTGAGAGCTTCAGGATGATTAGAACTTTGTTTGGATTTTTTGTTTGTTTTTTCGAGACAGGGTTTCTCTGTGTAGCCCTGGCTGTCCTGGAACTCACTCTGTAGACCAGGCTGGCCTTGAACTCAGAAATCCACCTGCCTCTGCCTCCCAAGTGCTGGGATTAAAGGTGTGGGCCACCACTGCCCGTGATTAGAGCTTTGATCACAGATTTATAATAGAGAGGTTATGTTAGGAATGTTTAAAGTTACCATGTATGTTCAGTTTTATTGTTCAAGTTTTTTTAATTATTTTATTTATGAGTAAACTGTAGCTGTCTTCAGACACACAGGAAGAGGGCATCTGATTTCATTACAGATGCTTATGAGCCACCATGTGGTTGCTGGGAATTGAACTCAGGACCTTTGGAAGATTAGTCAGCATTCTTAACCGCTGCGCCATCTCTCCAGCCCCTTTTCTGGCTTTCTAAGACTGGGTTTCTCTGTATAGCCCTGACTGTCCTGGAACTCACTCTGTAGACCAGGCTGGCCTCAGAAATCTGTCTGTCTCTGCCTCCCAAGTGCTGTGATTAAAGGCGTTTGCCACCACCGCCCGGCTGTTAAAGTTTTAAATCAGCACATTATGCTTTAGTAGAGTATGTTTTTTTATTGCTGATGCTGAAAGCCAGGACTTACATGTGCTCGGTAGGCGCCCTCTTGGGTTATGTCTGTGGTTGTTTTGTTATTGTGGTTGAGTCAGTATAGAACTATGCAGTCCAGGCTAGACTTAGACTCATGAGGCCTGGGGATTATTTGTAGCTTTTTTTTTTTCCTCCTTTTTTCTTTTTTAAGCACTGCTGAAATCAAGCCCTTGACCTTATATATGCCAGGCAAGTGGTCTACCCTTAGGACTTTAAAAAAAAACTAAGACATTATGTTGGTAAGTTGGCCAAACTGGCCAAATTTTAATCTTTGTACCTTAGCCTCCAGGTAACTGGAATTACAGTGCCTGTCACTGTGCTTAACTTCATAGTTTGCTTTGGACCTTATATATTATTTGAAAATGAAATTTAAGGAGCTGGAGAGATGGCTCAGAAGTTAGGAGCACTGAGTGCTGCTCTTCCAGAGGTCCTGAGTTCAATTTCTAGCAGCCACATAGTGTCTCACAACCATCTCGAATAGAATGTGATGCCCTCTTTTGGTGTGTCTGAGGACAGTGACAGGGTACTCATGTAAAATAAATAATTAAAAAAAAGAAAATGAAATTTATCTTAATCAAGAACTATTAGACCAGGACATTTTGTCATTTTTGCTCCTAATTTCCCAATGATTGTATAAAATAAGTGTGTGTGTGTGTGTGTGTGTGTGTGTATTGGTTTATAAATATATGTGATATATGATGTATGATAAAATAAGATTTCATAGTCTATGAAATCCTGTAATTATGTAATGTTTAAAGATAATATTTGGTGCAGGCATGTTGGTTTACAGATCATTTTTCCAAGCAAGTAAGATCTGATGGGGATTCTGAAAGGATTCTAAGGAACTGGGAGGAAGTAACTGGAGGCTAACTTACTGTTTGCCTTTGGTACCCTGTCACTTAGATGTGAAGTCTTTAGGAAGGAAGGGAGGGAGGAAGGAAGGAAGGAAGGGAGGGTGCATCAGACATTGAGTGGGCTCTGTTCTCCCACTCCCTTCTTTCTTGTTTCTCTGAAATGTCTCTGACATAAAACACCGATCTCCTCCTTTTTCTACCACCTAGAGTTGAATCTGGCCTTCTTAAAGGGCTTTGGTTGAAGCATCTATTAATGTGATCACTTGATTGGTTTACATTTTTATCAAATGGTGACAATTTAAAAGAGCTTTCTTTGAAACAGAAACTTAGCTCACTCTGTGGAGACAGCTCTAATTTAGTAAAATGGAAGTTGAAGAGCATTGCTAATGGCACATTCTTGTTTCTAAGTGTCTAGAGACAGATGTTCTTTTGAGTGTCACCTGAAGACAGCTTTACCTGATTTCTAATTTGATTGGCCCAGGTCAGTCAGTGCTTTATTGTCTGGGTCTCTTTGCAGTTGTTAATGAGAGTTTCAGGTACAGTATCTGTCCGGGAATCGTGCTTGTCTTAATTGTCACTTACTTCTCACAGAAAGTGCTTCAGACCAGGAATGTGAACCTAATAAAGAAGACCGTGCTGAGGATACCCCTGCATGTTGTCATCCCACTGTTGCAAGAGGTAACTGCTGCTGCTGAGAGCCAGCAGGGAACACTGGCTCAGCACCCCACTATGGAGCCCGCTTTGTTTCCTCTTTCCCCTTTATGCTTGTGAAGTACTCTAACTCCTGCATGTTTTAATCTTTCTGTTTGGAAAAGATTAAGATCACTTAGTAGGACCAGCCTCTGACACCAGAAGTAACTTGCATGATTCCTGCAAGAGCTGGTTCTGCCCTTTCTTCAGTAACTCTGTTTAAGTGTATTAACAAAGGTAGGGAGCAGGGAGCAGCTGGGCTAAGAGGAGCATGGCATGCTCAGCAGAAACACTAAGTGGCACCAAATGCTTAAATGAAAACTCGGGTGAACTCATGACCTGCATTCATTCTGGGTGTCAGGGAAAATGGAAGCCGCCAATGTGCTGACTTCAGTTTTAAGTGTTTAGGTATAGTAGGGAAAACTTACTTTCCTTCAAAAGTACATTTTGTAATATACTTTTATTTTTCAAAACTATAATTCTACTAAAATAGACTTGGGTGCTTATTATTAAATATTAGACTGGAAGAATGACCGCTTCGTAATAGAAGTTGTACTTGAGTAGTTACATTTTTTTAACATGATGAAGTATTTTGTGAGAGTGGTTTTGGTAATAGTATATGCTATTTTTACATCATTGGTAGGAAAAATTTAAAAACTGTAGAGATATCTACTCATGGATTGGGTTATTGTTTGTCCTAAATTAAAATTTGCCTTTCTTGCATTTTTCCATACATTCTATGTATTTTAAAAATGGACATACTGGCCAGGCAGTGGTGGCATACGCCTTTAATCCCAGCACTTGGGAGGCAGAGGCAGGAGGATTTCTGAGTTCGAGGCCAGCCTGGTCTACAGAGTGAGTTCCAGGACAGCCAGGGCTATGCAGAGAAACCCTGTCTTGAAAAACAAAAACAAAAAAACCCCCAAAACAAAACAAAAAATAGGACATACTGTTTATATACCATGAAGTTATGAACCCTTTTCTAGTGTACAATGCAGTTGTTAAAAAGAACAACATATGTTCATAGATTGTCCAAGTGTCGTTCCAAAAAGAATATTGTACCCATTAGTAGTGACTTTGTATGCCCCCTCCCATACCTTCATATTTATAGACAATCACCAGTCTATATTTAGTTGCTGTGCATTTTTGTATATTGAACATTCATTCAAACCTTAACCTATATTTCTGTCATGTAATTACTCTTATGAAAATGAAATCAAATTTGTTGTGTTGATGAAAATAGATTGCCAGGTGGAGTAGCTTCTGCAGTCATCATTACATAGGGAATTGATGGGGAAAGCTTGCCTTTGCAATGCTGATGTTAATTGTATTTTCTCTCCTTTAGCTTACGAAGAGGTTACAGGGACATCCCAATAGGTAAGCTGTTTCACTGACTTAAGTTCCTTCTTTTTTGACATAGAGCCTTACTGTGTAACTTACTGGCCTAGAACTCAGTTATTTCCTGCCTCAGCAAAGGTGTGTGTGTTGAATTAAGAGCAGCAGCACTCATCCAATGCTCCCTTTAATTCCAGCACTCTGGAGGCAGAGGCATGTGGATCTTTTGAGTTCAAGGCCAACCTGGTCTTTGTAGGTGGGCTCAAATGTGATTATAAAATAGAAAATCATTTGAGTATATTTGGATGATTTTTACTGTCCTAGTATAAATTAATTATATGAAGTAAAGCCTAGTCTTCAGTCCTGAAATATTAATTGGGGTGGAGAGCACTGTCCTGTTTGTTAGTAGAACCTGCAAAAGCTAATGTTTTACAGAAATTTCTGCTAGATTCATCTATGATAGAACAAAAGGCCCGGGACCTGCAGCGCTTGATGGTCGCCTTCCTTCACAGACCTCTTGTTCTAGTTTGTTATATTTGGTTTCGTATCAGTGAACATTATCTTTACTTGGATTTCTCTTTGCTAGTGCTGTTTTAATGGTTCAGTGGCTGAAGTGTGTGCTGACGATCCATGCGTCATACCTATCCACGGTAAGTCTTTTCTGAGGGCTAGGCTTTGTAAGGATCAGCAACTACAAAGGCTACCCTTTGCTTCTTTTAGAGAGTTTTATTATTTATTCATCATCATTATGATTTCTTTTTTTTTTTTTTCAAGACAGGGTTTCTCTGTGTAGCCCTGGCTGTCCTGGAACTCACTCTGTAGACCAGGCTGGCCTTGAACCATTATGATTTTTTGTTTGTTTGTTTGTTTTTTGGGGCTTTTTTTTTTTTTTTTTTGGAGACAGGATCTCCGTCTGTAACTCTGTCTGTCTTAGAATTTGCTCTGTAGACCAGGCTGTCTTGGAATTCAAGGAGTGCTGCCTGCCTCTGCTTCCAGGGTGCTGTGATTAAAGGCATGCACCATCACTTCCTGGTAGGAGATAAAATCTTATAGCAAGCCTCTAATCTCAGCACTTGGGAAACAAAGGTGGCTTTCTGTGAGTTCAAGGCCAGCTTGGTCTATAAAGTGAGTTTCACTACCGCAGAGGCTGTGTTATTACTGAGAAACCCTGTCAAAACACCAAAATAATTAGATAAATCAAGTAAATCAAAACAATCTTAATGCCAGGAAAATCAGTTTTTTTTGTTATAATATGATTGGACTCTGGTATATTTGCATATGTTTGTTATGTTTTGAGTTTTTAATTTTAAAGAAATTATGTTTATTTGTATCTGTGTTGGGGGTTGCCCAGGGTATGAAGTGTGGAGGTCAGAGGACAACAGAGTTCTCTTTGGTATGTGGGTTATGGTGATCAAGTTCAGGTCATCAGGCTTAACAATAAACAGCTTTACTGTGCCATTTCACTGGCCTTACTGAGGTTTTTTCTTTATTTTATGTGTATGGGTAGTTTGTCTGCACATAATACGTATATACCAGATGCTTGTGGAGGAGAGCATTGGGTGTCCTGGATCTGGAGTTACCAATGACTGTGAGCCACTGCGTGTGTCGGGGACTAAACCTGAGTCCTTTAACTGCCAAGTCTTCTCTGCAGCCCCATCCTGAGGGTTCTGTTTTGTTTGAGGGAGGGTTTCACTTGGTAGCTTGAGCAGGCCTGGAACTCAACTGTGTGGCCAGGTCTGTCTTTGTATCCCAGCTGTTCCTGGTGCAGCCTAAGTACTGTGGTTACAAGCATGAGCCTTCACACATGACTGTCAGTTAGATTTTTAAACTAAAAACAAAATTATAGTTTTATTTGCTTAGCATTTTATAGTAACATTCCATAATTAAGTTATAGGTCCCCTCCCCTTATGTATAAGTATATAATATGTATTTGTACATGTGGGACTATAAATGTGCACATGTTATATGTGTGTCGAGACTCAAGGTTGGTGTTAGGAATCTTTCTCCATCACTCTTCCACATTATTTTTTTGTTTTGTTTTTGTTTTTAGCTGTGTGGATTCTGGGTCATTCAGTGGAAGCCTGGTTTCATACAGTCTTCTCAGAGGCTTTCTAGGTCCTGATTTGTTTTTATTTATTATATGTGAGTACACTGTAGCTATATTCAGACACACCAGAAGAGGGCGTCAGATCTCAGTACGGATGGTTGTGAGCCACCATGTGGTTGCTGGGATTTGAACTCATGACCTTCAGAAGAGCAGTCGACGCTCTTAACTACTGAGCTATCTCTCCAGCCCTTCCACGTTATTTTGTTTTGTTTTGTTTTGTTTTGTTTTGACTTTTTGAGACAGGGTTTCTCTGTGTAGCCCTGGCTGTCATGGAACTCACTCTGTAGACCAGGCTGGCCTTGAACTCAGAAATCCGCCTGCCTCTGCCTCCCAAGTGCTGGGATTAAAGGCATGCGCCACCACTGCCCAGCCCACGTTATTTTTTGAGGGAAGGCCTCATTCAAATCAAGACTTGCCAGTTCAGGCTGGAATTGTAGGCAGGTTGCCACTCTCACCTGACAGTTACACGGGTTTTGGGGGTCTGCTTTTATAGCCCCAGCCTCCGAGCCATCGCTGCAGCTCAGCTTGCCTCTCCTGTACAGTTTAACTAATGTCCTGCCTGGTTATTGTATCTCTCCAGCTCTTTATTCAGGCTTCTTTCCTTCAGTGCTTCCAAACAGGCACACATTCTACTGTACGTCTGGGTGAATGCTGACCGAGTATTGGAAAAGGGGAGAGACACACAGTAATAGTTTTGTGTTCAAATGTCAGAAATAAGGCCGGTAAAGGCTAATTAACAGGCAAAGTATAGGATCCTTTCCCATCTACAGGTTTCCTGTTGAATTCTTCAGTGTGATTGATAGGATTCATTAATAGGAGCGATCTTTACAGTGTTGTGTTTGAGGTTCACCCTGTCCTCCATTGCTCTGCCTGACTGCTGGGAGGAGCTTCTGGTGCCTCAGAGCCTATGGCAAATGTAGATGATGTGCTGGATACTGGGCAAGAGTCAGAGGAAAGGCCCTTCAGCTAAGGGATGTAAAGTGGAGTATTTCTGTTATCTACCCTCTGTTGACCTTATCTGAAATAATTTAACAGTGTATCAGACTTCACCCTGCCA
Source organism: Montemys delectorum (assembly GCA_019843815.1). NCBI lineage: Eukaryota > Metazoa > Chordata > Mammalia > Rodentia > Muridae > Montemys > Montemys delectorum. The sequence continues at coordinate 14,630 of JADRCD010216380.1, forward strand.
CCTGCTCTACCTAATGTTTTATGTGTTTTGAGGTTATTTTCTTGCCAAGATACCAAGGGCTTTCTTTGAAAGTTTGTTGTTGCTAGGCCCTGTCCAAACTACCACTGTTGCTAGAAGAACTTGTCACACCTGCTTGTGTAGGGGCTGGCTCCTGTGTCCTCTTTAGAATGTGCTGATGATGCCAAGTGCTCACGTTTCTGTTTGTTCTAGTTGCCTGACCTGGTCCACCAGCTGGGAACACTCTACCAGCTAATGGAAAGCAGAGTCAAGACTTTCCAGAAACTCTCTCACCTGCATGGAAAGCTCATTCTTCTTGTCACGCAAGTGAGCAACTCATGATCTGGGGGTCAGGCCTGGAGGTGGAGAGGGCAGTGAAGGAGAGGCCCAGTGCAGTGAGAAGTTGGCAAGTCAGAGCCCCAGCTTTAACCCAGGAGTTACCTGAGTGACTGTCCACGTCCTGTGGTTCATTCCTTCTTCCCCCAGGCTGGCCTTGAACCTACTCTGTAGCTAATAAAGATTTTACTCCTGCCTCTGCCTGCAGTTACATGCCTGCACAAAGCACAGGCGAGCACTCATCGACTGAGCTACATGCCCAGACTCTCATCGTATGTTTAGCTCAGCTTGTTACTGTGAGCAGTGAGTCACAGGGTGTGTAGTTAACAACAGTGTGTGCATTAATATATTCTAACCATTGCACATAGTTTCTGAACACTTACAGAGTAATTTCCCCTTTTATATTTGTCTCATGTTTGTTCCAAGTTGGTTTTGGGTCTTTCATTCCTTTGGAAGAGGTCAGTTGGGGAGAGGAAAGTAGCTGAGTGTTGGAGAGCTGGGTGTGTTAATGTCTGTACTTGGAATAAGGTTATAATTACTTTATAATTCCTTCTTTCAGGTTTCAGCATCAGAAAAAACGAAAAAAATGACCTCCCCTGGACAGAAGGCAAAATTGGTGTATGAAGAAGGTAAAGGTTGGAGTGGAGGCTGGGGCTGGCTGGTCTTTGTTTTCTCTCAGTTCCGTGCTTCCCTTACCTTTGTAGAAATGCCCGTGGACCATCTTTTTTACAATCAGTGTTTTAGGGTAGTGTTCTGAGCGATGGGCTTTGTCATGGATTCTTTTTCTTTTTCTTAAAATGTGTATGAGTACACTGTAGCTGTCTTCAGATACACCAGCAAAGGGCATCAAATCCCATTAAAGATGGTTGTGATCCATTATGTGGTTGCTGGGAATTGAACTCAGGACCTCTGGAAGAGCAGTCAGTGCTCTTAACCTCTGAGCCATCTCTCCAGCTCTGTCCTGGGATTTTTAAAATGTGTCCTCATATGAAGTTTTCACCTGTTCCCTCTCTTACTACCTTACCTGTCACTTTCTCTCAAACTAAGTAGTCCTCTCCTGATTTGTTAACACTTCCTTGAAGAGAGATCCCCACCTGTTCTTAGGAGCGGCTTACTATTTTGCATTTATAAGTTTGCATATGTACACACATTCATCCTTTTAAACCTAGTTTTTTCATATAAATGAGAATGTGAAATCTTGTCACATCTCTTGAATCTGTCAACCCCCTGATAAAACACAAGGGAAATGGCTGGCATGTGGTCTGCTGATGGGTTCTAGTCGAGGTTGAAGAAGACCTTGAATGTAGGAGACTATGGTATTGGTCAATAAGAATGCCCAGGACCAAGACTGACTTAAAAGCCAACTGTTCTAAAATGTACCAAGAAATCTGCTAATATAGTGATCAGTTTAACATTCCACTGGAGAACACTAAGCATAGAAATGAATTTGAAAGTACATCATCTACACATCTCTAATAATCTAAGAACCCATGGAATTAAAAAGAATTTCCTCATCTTAAGTGGTGAAGCTAGGAACTAGATAGTAATGTAGTTTTCATTTCTTCCAGATGGCCTTCCTAAAGAATTCTAAGACCTTGGGCTTTACATATATTATCCTTTGGCACAACAGACCCTGCAGTCAGCTGTTGTCACTAGGTGCTACACAAATCAGCAAGTGTCCTGAGCACTAAGACCAGCAAAAGGGAGTCAGCATACTACACCCCAGTAACTTCATAAAAAACAACAGTCAAAACTAGGAACACTGGGAATGGTCTAAACGTAAAGTAGAATGTTTATAGAGAAAAATAATATAAACTTAAAAGATATTCCAGTAATTTTCCCTGTATTTTAAAGTTGTTGGTAAGTTCCACATTACTTTATTTGATTAATTGAGTCAAGAAAATCAAGTACTTGTGCTGTAGATGAGCAGAGTTGGAAGGCTTACCTTGCATGTCCAACTATGCCCTGACCTGTAGAACTGTGGGCTCTTGGCACGCAGTGTTCATGACAGGCTCAGTGTTAGGGCCAACAGCCTATCAGGAATGCTGCAGACACTGATCATTCAGGAGGTACCAAAGACTGCTGTGTCACACCGGTCACTCAAAAAAAGTCTACTAAGTGTAAGTGTAGTGTCTTTGAGAAAGTGCAAAGTACATCCTTGAGGTAGCACTTCATGCAATGACATGTTTTAAATGTCAGAGTTGAGAGATTTGACAATTGGCAGGAGTTTGGGGTGCAGGAACCCATGGGTGCTTTGTACAGAGCAGCTTTGTAAGGCAGTGAGGGTTGCTGTGCCTGCTTTTATTTGGGTGCATCTGGAGTTTAAGTGAGTGCCTCATCCATGGCCAGCAGAGCCCAGGCATGCTTGAGGGGCCTCTGATGGGTCTGTGTGATCTCATGTTTTCTGGGCTCTTAGTGCTTGGAGCTAGATTTTCTTAATAAAATTAAAATGGAACACTGAATCTCAAAAAATGAAAGAAAAAGCAGACACAAGAAGTTTGTTAAAAACAAAAAAATCACCACCAAAGAAGGCTCCCCCCCAGCCCCCCTGGAAAATATTTTTCATTAAAATACATATCAGGTAGACAGCGTTATTTGTAATTGAAATATATGTATTTTCACATTTAAAAATTGGATTTTAATGAGATAAATATCTCATTATGATACTTAAATTCTTAAGTAAAACGAGGGGCCTCAGCTTTGAAAATGAGTATATTAAAACTGAAAGGCTGGAGAAAAGTGACTTTAAAATACTCATGTAAGAAGAGTTGCCTAGATTTGATCATCACAGTCTTATTTATAGACTACTGTTAACAGTTACAAACAGAAGAGTTCCTCATTAGTGGGGAGTGGTTTATTCACCCAGCACAGTATCATGTAGTATGTTGTACCTGATACAGTAGCGAGAGCTAGGAGGTAGACACACACACAACTCCTGACTACAGTGTACCTCATTACTGTGCAGCAGCATGCATATGGCCATATGGGAGTTTCTGTAGGGCCGTGGGCTTAGATGTGGGCATACAGTGGCTTACATAATTTATTTTCTTTAGAATAAATAAACATGGCCAGGATATTTAAGTTAAAGGGCAAGAATACAGTTTTTAGGTATTAACTGCCTTACAAAGAAAGAAAAACAGTGTTTCATTTTATAGTCCTGGCTTGAACTCAGATCTGCCTGCCTCTGTCTCCCAAGTGCTGGGATTAGAGGTGTGCACTGAAAGACCCCCAGAGTAGGGGAGACCCTCACTCAAGTCTCGGGACGACATGACCACCCAATAACTCAAGAGAGACCAATCTTGATGCAACAGCATGAGGTTTATTCAGGGGAAGCCAGATCTGGGGTCGAACATGTAAGCCTAGCAGGCCAGAGGAGTTCGACCCTGAGCATAGGGAACAAGGGGTATTTAAAGGGAAAAACCACAAAGTGGGGGGGTAGGTGAGGGGGTTACCAAGGATACATAAAAGCAGTGGAAGATTCTATAGAGACCCACTCTCTAGTTGAGTCAAGGTCATGAGGAAGTCATCCTGTCCATTTATTGTCTAGAGGAACGTAATCTTTTTCTACCTATCCGCAGGGTGGAGAGCCTCGTAAACCAGTTGACCTTCATTCCTAGTTCCACCCTCATTGGCTCTCATTGTAGTTCGGTCAGGAGGGGCTGGTATCAGGAACCAGAGCCCTGAGGCTCTGAGTTAAGCCAAGTTCCTGGAACCAGAGCTCTGAACTGGCTGACCTGCATTCTTAGTTCTGCTCAGTCTGCTAGGGGTCATAAAAAACTTATTTTTATATTTTTCATGCACCACCATGCCTGGCTAATTCCTTAGTTGTTTTTAGATTAAGTTATGTGTTTGAGTATTTTGCCTGCATGTATGTGTGCAAGCTATCGTGTTGGTGCTGGGAACGGAGCCTTAATTTTATCCTGTGCCGGCTTACCGTTTTCTGTTCTTTTCTTTTTTCTTTTTAAATCTAATTATGTATAAAATGTTTTTGCTTATTCAGACCAGACTCTAGCCTTGACCTGGCATTAAATCTGGCTTATAAAAGTCTTTCAGGTCCTAATGGTGGAGACTTGCTGAAGAGACGCCATCTGACTCCATAGACTGCTCTTGTGTGTGGTTGTGGATTTGTGGGATTTGTTGTTTGTTTGTTTTTTAAATTTTATTTATTTTATGTATATGAATGCTTTCTGCGTGTACATCTGCATGACAGAAGAGAGGGCATCAGATCCCATTACAGATGGTTGTGAGCCACCATGTGGTTTCTGGGAATTGAACTCAGGCCCTCTGGAAGAATAGAAAATGTTCTTTAGCCACTAAGGTACTTTAGTTTATCCTATAAATGCTGAAATTCTTTTGAACTGGATGAGAGAGGCTGGGTCAGGTTTCCAGTCCACCATGCAGGCGGCTTTCGTCTTTGTACTGCCTTAAATGGGAGCCCATTCAGCTTGTTCTTCCCTTCAGTTCCCAGGTGCTTAGGTTACAATCTAGCTCTGTTATTTTGCACGTTTGAGTGTTTCATTTCTCAAAACTGTACAATTAACAGCAAGTTATTTTCCTTTAACTAGTACTTTTGTTGTTATGGGTCACAAACCATGCAAAAGCATTTATTTTAGATAGATGCATAGTCCATCATTTCTTTTTTTTTTTTTTTTTTTGGAGACAGGCTTTCTCTGTATAGCCCTGGCTGTCCTGGAACTCATTCTGTAGACCAGGCTGACCTCGAAATCTGCTTGCTTCTGCCTCCCAAGTGCTGGGATTAAAGGCATGTGCTACCACTGCCTGGCCCATCATTTCTTGTATAGAATATTTACACACCTACTGTTTATTTGGTGATCTAAAATTGATTGAATATTTTATGGTAAGATTTTATAGGCTGTTGATACTTGAAATAATGTTTCCGTGCATATACATATTAATGTTACGGCTAGAGATGGCTCAAGGGTAAAGAGCACGTTCCATTATCCACATCAGATACTTGTAAATTCATCTCCCTGGTACTCTCGTGTTCTGCTGGTAGCTACTCTTTCAAACATCTACACATATGCATGCACATTTTGTTTTATTTTAAAATAAAAATAAATGTTAAAAACAGGAGTAATAAGCCAGGTGGTGGTGGTGGTACACACCTTTAATCACAGCAGTAAGGAGGCAGAGGCAGGCATATCTCTCTTGAGTTTGAAGTCATCGTGGTCTACAGAGTGAGTTCTAGGATAGGCAGGGCTATACAATGAAACCCTGTCTCAGAAAAAAAAACAAGGGGGTTGGGGGGGGGGTCATAGTAATGTTAGAAGCTGAATTTAGAAGGTGTATGCTCTAAACCTGGCTGAAGCAGGGAGACTGCAAGCTCCAGGCATGCCTGGGCTGCACAAGGTCCCGACTCAGCCATGTAGACAGCAAAGAAAGCTACTCATTGACTAGTGCACACTCCGTGCCTGATAGCTCAGGATGAGCAGCGCTCTGTGTTTCAGCACTGTTCTGCTCTTCTCTTCCAGAGTCGTCTGAGGAGGAGTCTGATGATGAGATTCCAGAGAAGGATTCTGATGTGAGTGATGTTTGCTGTCCATCTGTCTTTTTACCCTCACTATCAGGGAGCTTCATAAACTCCTTTCTTTGCTATTTCCACCAGGATAATTGGGATGAAGATGAAGAGAAAGACAGTGAAAAAGAAGAGGGTGCTGATGAAGACAATGAAGAGGAAGATGAGGACATAGAAGACAAAGAAGAGAATGAGGAGGACAGAGAAGTGTCAAGTGAAAAAGAATTAAATGGAGATTCGGATTTAGATCCTGAAAATGAGAGTGAAGAAGAGTGAAGACAGGAGCAGCCAGTCACAGGAGAGTCCTGGCTTGCCTTGCCCAAAGCGATCTATCTCATCCTCCCAGGGAGGCTTGCCCTGTGCCAGAAGAGGCCGCCATATGCTTCCAAGTTCACAGAGGCGACACCCACACCTCCTTCCTGTCCTGAGTGCCCCAGACTTTAACTGTGTAAATAAGAGTGTTTCATTCAAATGTTAATAAACTTTACACAGTAAATAGACACACTTTCTGCAATGTACTGACATGAGTGTCCCAATATATGGTATATTTTTATAATATAATAATACTCCAGTATGATTGGTTCAGTCGGAAACTGACTTAGGTGATTATAGACATGCCATAGAGGTCAGGAACTGGACGCTTGTAAAGGAGTCAATTCTCATCTCAGGTTGGTATCTTTCATCCAGTCCAGATGCAAACAGCACTAGTGAATTGTTTTTAATCCGGCACATCTAATTTGATACATTTTCATAAGACATAAAGGAATAACTAAAAAAGTGAAAATGGTTGTGGTTTATGAAATAAAATCGCAGTCTCCCCAGCTTGTCCACTCACTGCTGTTCTGACCCAGACCCAGTTGGGTGGTTGGAGTGCTTCCCCAAATAACCACTTATTTTTTAAAGTGTTATGTGAGATATTTTTTTAAACAAAACAAAATAATGGTAATTAAAGAAGCAAAGCTTTAGCCATACTAAGGGTTTCCTGTCTGCAGACTGTAAAGACTCAGTGTACAGATGAGACCTGCTCATCGTGCGAAACACTTCAGTCCTGGCTGCTTTTGAAGAGGTTTCCATTTTTATTTAAATTACTAATGGATCAGAGAACAAGTGTTTATTTTTTCTCTTTGGTTTTAGATATTAATAACCTTGCTGGAATTTTTTTCCAAAGAAACTATTTTTATAATTCAGTAATTTAACGTTTTCGTTCCTTTTCATTACACACTCTTGGCAGGGCTAGGGTATCAGTTTATCTTTCAAAATGATAAATCTTACTCAAGATTTTTTATGTATGTATAAATAAGTATTTTGGTGTGCTACACAGCTTTTTCAAATTACCAGTAATTTGTCTTGTTTCTAAAGAGTGGGCCAGTACTAACTTAGCGTTCAGTAAGGGACCCAGACGGAGGGCTCACTTCTGCAGAAGGACTGAGCAGATGTGTGTCTTTCCCACCTGTGACTGTGTGAAACGTGATCTCTGGGAGGACCTCCATTGGGGCAGAGCAGGCTGCATAGCCGAAGCGGGAAGGTGTCTTGGGCAAGCTGCTGGAGCAATTGATGTACAGTTGTTATTTGTCTATAAATGGAGCTGTTTATGGCAATTTAATACCATTCTCTTTGTAAAGTGAATAAATACTCATCTTTACCCAGCAAGTGTCTCGTGTTGGTGTGTACAGAGGATGCATAGCCGCTGTTTGGGCTTAGGGCTTATGGTGTGAAGGGTTTTAAAGTGGCTTCACTTCTAGAATTCACAGGAAAATACTTTGAAGCTTGCTGTGTAATCAAGTTTGTAACAGTAAAGCAATAGGCATCTTGTTTTAAATATCCTGTCAGTGACAGCTGGTTATTTTTTTTTTAGTCTCATCTGCTTTGGTTGCAACTCCATATCTCAAGATTCTAGGCAAACTGGAGGCATATAAATGTCTAATTACGTATGAGGAGACACAAAGGAAGTTTTTATTGGTTTTTGACTTAGAAAAGTCTAATAAGTCTACACTTATTTATTTATGTAGTTATTTGTTTATGATAAGAGTGTTTCACTTGACATTTGGTAGTTGTGTTGTACCAGTTGAGAATGAGATTGGTTGTGTGGTGTCTTCTATCTTCCTACTTTTTTATTGTTGAAAACTTTGAAGCCTACAACCATTGTCCATGATCACATGTTCTAGTTGGTTTTCATGGTTAATCTGAGGGAGTATTCTCCCTCAGCTTGTGTGTTATTTTTGATATTAGACAAGTTCACATAAATTGTGTTGTACAGTGCATTAAGTCCTGGGTCTGTGTGACGGTTGCGTTGCGTTGCCTTCGATAGAGACAGAAAGTTACTGAGTATGGAATGTTTTCATGTGAGTAGATGGTAAGGCCTCTGGGTTTGGGATTTTGAACTTTTAATGCTGAAGGTTCAGAAATTAAATTAGTGTGTGAAGTTACCATGATCCTTTTGAAGGCCAGTTCCCAGCCTGCTACATTACTCATTTGTTATCCACTCTACTGCTGATTATCTAAGTGCATGATGTATTTATTGATGAACAATGTCAACCTCTAGCCTAACAAACATCTGTTTGTCATGGTTTGGAAAATCTCTAAGGGTTGAGGCCTTAAAGGCTAGGGTGTTGTGCCTTGGCCCCCACACCCTGCTCCCCTAACCTCCCCATTCTTTAGTTAAAGGTTCCTGAGTGGGGGACTCACCCTGGGCTCTAGCTTTTTGGTTGAAGAGGTAAGTATTTTGCTACGGGCTTGCGAGTTAGTCACCTCAGGTATTTGTTACCACATTGAGCCCATGGTTTGTCAGGGAGGCAGGGGTGTGTGTGTGTTTAAACATACATGAATG
>JADRCD010216381.1:0-10871 GCA_019843815.1 Montemys delectorum
TCTTTCCCTTCTTCTCCCTATTTCTCCTCACAATGATCCTTACTCTAACTCCCAGCCTGGTTTCTGAAGCCCTACCACCCTCTATTTTTCTCCATAATTGGCTGTTGCCAGTTTTATTTAACCAATAGTTTTAAATTTGAGAGCAAGGTTTACACAAGAAATGCAGGTGTAATTTAGAATTTGCTTGTCTTGTGGCAGCCAGATCTTATGGAATAGATTTAAGCATTTGAACACATAGCAGCACCAGATCAAGCCCCAAAAATGTGTGTTATTTCCTCTTTTTTTTCTCCCCTCAGGAAATGCTGTCATTCAAGGATGTGGCCATTGATTTCTCTGCAGAAGAGTGGGAATGCCTTGGTCCTACTCAATGGAGTTTGTACAAGGATGTGATGTTGGAGAATTACAGCCACCTTGTGTTCCTGGGTGAGGATGGCTTCCATGGTGAATTCTTAATTAACTATCAGTATGAAAGTTGCTCCCTTTGTACAGTACCTCATGGGAGCTTGTGTTCCCAACAATATCGGTTTACACAGCAACTTTTAAGGAAATTTAAAATTATTTATGTACCTTAGAACTATTTCTTCTGGTGTTGGTTCCTCCTCGTTCCACAGACTGTCACACACTTCAGTTTTAAAAGTTGTCCTTGTAACTAAGGAATATGAAGCTCAGGACCCAGAAGTCCTAAATTTCTCATAAGGATTCTGGTGTGCCCATCAGAAAACATGTGAAAAATGAGTCCTCTATACTCGTTTATTGTATCTTCTCATTCTTTGTATACACAGTCCTGGAAAGGACCATTTTATTTCCTGGGAGAATACCCTAACAATGTTGTTCCCTTTTTCCCACAAACAGGTCTTTCTTCCTCTAAGCCATACCTGGTCACATTTCTGGAGAGAATACAAGAGCCTTCAGATGTGAAGAGAGGAGCAGCTACCACTGTGCACCCAGGTGTGTCAGAAGGAGGATGTCAGAGCACAGAGTGGGAAATTCTAAGATTGAATATAAAGCCAATGAGACACAACATTGTGGTGTAAATCACCTTTTAACGCTATAATTTTCTGTCTTTTTCTGTGAAAGGGCATTATCTAATGTTCAGAATGCTTTGAATCTCATAAGCTTTATTTTCTTCTACCATGAGATTAACTTGTCTTCCCCATGACAGCCAAAGTTCTGTTATTTCTAAGTAGTCTTTAATTTGGATGTTTATTTTATATAAGATATAAAAATAAATTTAAAAATGTGTACATACATTTTTAAAAGTGGAGATTTGTCTCTATCCCTGGCTAGCTCCAAAATGAAAGAGATAGAAACCATAAGATTTATTTGATAAGATTCACAAGACAATTATGGGGCAATTAATGATCAATTCTAATCTTCTAAATTGATCTGGCTACCTCCCAATGAAAATTCTCAGGATACTTGCATTTCTGTATTGGTCTGGCATTCTGGGCTTTGTGTGCCTTTACATGATGTTTCTCCAGACCCTATCCATATAGTGAATCCTTTCCTTTCCTTCCCTCCCTCTCCTTCCTCTCCCCAAACTCCCTCCCCTTCTCTCTGTCCCTTCTTCCCTGGGCTGGCAGATGTTCAACTCTTTTCTCTCTACAGTTGGTCTATTGGCTGATCAGTTTTATTGACAAGTTAGATAATAAAATGGGATCAATCTTTACACAAACATGATAAGGGAAATTCTTAGAATGTGCATTACAGTACCATGTGTGAATGACAAGTAGATACAAGATAGAAAACTCAGTGTTTGAATAACACCAGGATAATCAGTGTTTGAATAATACCAAGATCTTTACATACTGAGCAAACCCATCATGACTAAACATATGCATAAACTTCTTTCTTGAACCCTTGAAATTTATTCATAACTTCACAAACTAAACTCTATACTAATATGTTTATATCTATATCATACATATTTAATATATTATATACATATAATATATATAATATAGAAATAATGTTTATTCTGGCATATTCAAAGGTATACCATTCTATACTTTGTTTTTATCTAGTCATAAAATTTCTGTATTTCTGTTAGAGGCTGATTTACATTTATATAATGGGTTTTCTTAGTTGATATTATGTTTTGCCTTCATTTTGATTAATGTTCCTTTGATTAATATTCTTTGGTTCCATGTTCTATGCAGTCATGCTCTTCTTTTAGTAGAAGGCGACATGATTTTCACTTATTCTGTGTTTTAACTTAGGCTTCATTGAATACAGGTTTATAAATTTGAATGTAACTTATCATTTACAAAAACAAATGCAAGTATCAGTAAATGTTTGTTTTGAAATAGAAACATTGTAAATTTACAGAATTTTGCTGTACCTTCATTAATTTCTCAATCATTCCTCACCAGGAGAGAAATGCTACTCATGCACAGAATGTGGCAAAGTCTTTGAGTGGACAAAAGTGTTTCAAAATCACCAGAAAACTGATTTAGGAGTGAGACTCTACAAGTGTGAAGGATGTGCCAAGTACTTACATATTCCATCATTACTTTCTGAAGAGAAAAGAGTTCATACAGGAGAAAAACCTTACAGATGTGAAGTTTGTGGCAAGGCCTTCTGCATTCCATTATTACTTTCTAAACACAAGATAATTCATACAGGAGAGAATCCCTACAAGTGTGAAGTATGTGGCAAGGCTTTCCAACATCCATCAAGACTTTCCAGACATAAGAAAATTCATTCAGAAGAGAAACCATACAAGTGTGAAGTATGTGGAAAGGCCTTCCATTTTCCATCATTACTTTTAGTACACAAGAGAGTTCATACAGGAGAGAAACCCTACAAGTGTGAAGTATGTGGCAAGGCCTTCCATTATCCATCAATACTCTCTAAGCACAAGAGAATTCATACAGGAGAGAAACCCTACAAGTGTGAGGTATGTGGCAAGGCCTTCCACATTTCATCATTTCTTTCTAAACACAAAATAATTCATAGAGGAGAAAAACCCTACAAGTGTGAGGTATGTGGCAAGGCCTTCCATTATCCGTCAAGACTTTCCAACCATAAGAAAATCCATTCAGGAGAAAAACCATACAAGTGTGAAGTATGTGGAAAGGCTTTCCGCATTTTATCACTACTCTCTAAGCACAAGATAATTCATACAGAGGAGAATCCTTACAAGTGTGGAGTATGCGGCAAGGCTTTTGATTATCCCTCAAGACTTTCTACCCATGCAAAAATGCATACAAGAGAGAAACCATACAAGTGTGAAGTATGTGGAAAGGCATTTCGTTCTCTGTCATCACTTTCTAAGCACAAGAGAATTCATACAGGAGATAATTACTATAACAATGAATTATGTGGCAATGCCTTTGTTTATCCTTCAAGACTTACTAAACATAAGAAAATTTGTATGGGAGAGAAACCCTACAAGTGTGAAGTATGTGGCAAAGCCTTCCATGTTTCATCACTGCTTTCTAAACACAGGACGATTCATACAGGAGAAAGGCTGTATAAGTGTGAAGTATGTGGGAAGGCCTTCTATTATCCATCAAGGCTTTCCACCCATAAGAGAATTCATACAGGAGAAAAGCCATACCAGTGTGAAGAATGTGGAAAGACTTTCTGTTTTCCATCATCACTATCTAAACACAAGAGAATTCACACAGGAGAGAAACCATACAAGTGTAAAGAATGTGGAAAAGCCTTCCGCTCTCTGTCATCACTTTCTAAGCACAAGAGAATTCATACTGGAGAGAAACCCTACAAGTGTGAAGTATGTGGCAAGGCCTTCCATTATCCATCATTACTTTCTAAACACAAGATAATTCATACAGGAGAAAAACCCTACAAGTGTGAAGTATGTGGTCAAGCGTTCCATGTTCCATCAAAACTTTCTCATCACAAGATAATTCATAAAGGAGAAAAACCCTACAAGTGTGAAGTATGTGGCAAGGCCTTCTGCATTCCATTATTACTTTCCAAACACAAGATAATTCATATAGGAGAGAATCCCTATAACAGTCAAGTATGTAGCAAGGCCTTCGTTTATCCTTCAAGACTTTCTAAGCATAAGAAAATTCATACAAGAGAGAAACCATACAAGTGTGATGTATGTGGAAAGGCCTTCCGCTTTCCATCATTACTATTAATACACAAGGGAATTCATACTGGAGAAAAACCCTACAAGTGTGAAGATTGTGGGAAGGCCTTCCATTATCCATCACTACTTTCTAAACACAAGAGAATTCATACAGGGGAAAAACCATACCAGTGTGAAGTATGTGGCAAGGACTTCCATATTTCATCATCACTATCTAAACACAGGCTAATTCATACAGGAGAGAAGCCATACAAGTGTGAAGTATGTGGGAAAGCTTTCCGCTTTTCGTCATCACTATCTAAACACAAAAGAAATCATACAGGAAAGAAACCCTACAAGTGTGAAGAATGTGGCAAGGCCTTCCATTTTCCATCAATACTTTTGAAACACAAGATAAGTCATACTGGAGAGAAACCTTACAATTGTGACCTATGTGGCAAGGCCTTCCATTATCCATCATTACTTTCTAAACACAAGATGATTCATACAGGAGAAAAACCCTACAAGTGTGATGTATGTGGCAAGGCCTTCCATTATCCTTCAAAACTTTCTAACCATAAGAAAATTCATACAGGAGAGAAGCCATACAAGTGTGAAGTATGTGGAAATGTCTTCTGTTTTGCATCGTCACTTTCTAAACACAAGAGAATTCACACAGGAGAGAATCCATACAAGTGTGAAGTATGTGGCAAGGCCTTCTATTATCCATCATTACTTTCTAAACACAAGGTAATTCATACAGGAGAAAAACCCTACAAGTGTGACTTATGTGGCAAGGCCTTCTATTATCCATCATTACTTTCTAAACACAAGGTAATTCATACAGGAAAAAAACCCTACAAGTGTGAAGTATGTGGCAAAGCCTTCCATTATCCATCACGACTTTCCAAGCATAAGAAAATTCATGGTGCTGGAGACATGACTCAGCAGTTAAGGGAACTGACTGTGCTTTCAATTGTGCTTTCCTGAGTTCAATTCCCAACAACCACATGGTGGCTCACAACCATGTATGAAGGAATCTGTTTCCCTCTTCTGGTATGCAGGTGTACATGCAGGTAGAGCACTCATATACATAAAATAAGTAAATAAGTTTTTTAAAAAATTGATGGTATGTTGCCTGGTGCCAAAAAAAAAAAAAAATTAGATTGGAGAAAAGCCAACCCTACTAGTGTGAAGCATGTGCCAAGAACTTCCAATGTCCAGCACTATTTTCTAATAACAGGAGAAGTCATACGGAAGAGAAACTCTGCAAGTATGAAGTATGTAGCCTGGCCTTGTATTGTCCATAATTACTTTCTGAACACAAGAGAATTCATACAGGTGAGAAACCCTAAAATTGTTAAGTGCAAGTCAACTCCTTTAGAATTTGCCAGATTTTTTCTACTTGCTTCAAAGCATACATATGTGAGGAATGTGGAAAAGCCTTCTCTACAAATATACACCAATGTTTACACAAATTAACTCATAATATGGTGACATTTACAAATGCAAAGAATATGTCCAAGAGCTCAACAAAAACTTTAGGGATCATCAGAAATTCATTCTAGAGAGAAAACATACAAATCTAAAGAACATGGCAAATAATTCAGAAATTCGATAGCATGGCCTGAACCCAGGATAATTCCTACTGGACAGAATCACTACAATTGTGGAGAATGTGACAAAAACTATTACCAGTCTTCTGATCTTAACATTCAAGAATTCATCTGTGAGAGAAACCACACAAGTGTGAAGAATGTTTCAAGGTCTTTGTACTTACTAAAAACTTGTGAAACTCCTTATAATTCATAGGAGACTGAATTGCCACATGTCAAAAATGTTGGAAACCCTTTGATAAACTTATATTTCTCAACACAAGGTAGTTCGAACTGGAATGAAATAATACAAATGTTAAAATATTCATAATATGTTAACAATTCTTCAGACACTAAAAGCTTCCTGCTGAATAGAAACCATATAAGACTGAGCAATGTGATAAGTAAAGACTTTGGAATCATTCAAACAATCATGTCAGTTCAGCTGTCAGATTATGTGTTTGATCTCTGGATTTGGGGCTGATCCTGCCTTTCTGTCTTTTGTTTCTTCTGTTTTAGACTCAAAACACTTATTCTATATGAGTGAGTAATAAAAGTAGTCTCTTGTTATACTTTGTAGGAGCTCACAGTTAAGTGATTGCCTTGAGTCTCATATGACACATGGACTGTGGTTTTTCATAGTGTTGTAATTATTAAATACTTTGTAGATCTTTCAAGTTGTAGCCTATTTTACTTATGAGATGAGGGTAAGGTTGGGAAAAAGAGAAGAAATGTTAAGATTAAAGCTTTGTGACTAAAGCTAGCGTGCTGACTTTGGGAACAAACTTAATTGCCAACAAGAACCATACCCATGTTAGTATTCCCAGTACCCACAAAATACAAAGGGGTAATTACCTCTGAATGTTATCCTCTGATCTCCATGCATGGGCTACCACATACATGTATGTGCCCAGACAAAATAAACCTAAATTACGTTTTAAATTATGTTTGTATTTTGTTGTTATTGTTGTTTGTGTTTGTGGGGGTTTTTTGTTTGTTTTGTTTTTCGAGACAGGGTTTCTCTGTATAGCCCCGGCTGTCCTGGAACTCACTCTGTAGACCAGGCTGGCCTCGAACTGAGAAATCTGCCTGCCTCTGCCTCCCAAGTGCTGGGATTAAAGGCGTGCACCATCACTGTCTAGCTGTGTTTGTATTTTATGTAGACAGGGGTCAAGAAGTAATGCTTGTATCTGAATTGTTAACTCCATGAGTTCTAGCATCATGTGAGAAGCAAACCTCTGATTGTTGATTTGCAATTTCTTGATTAGTTTAATTGGCATCAGAAGATCTGGTGATTGTGGTTGGAAGCATGTGCTGGGAATGCTGCAGTATAAGAAAATACCCTGGTAACAACTGTTCATCCATCTCCTGCTTCCTGACTGGATGGAACGTGATAGCTTCTTTAGGTTCCTGTTGTCATAACTTTCCCATCATGCATTGTGGTTGGAGTAAGAACTGCCCTAAGTGTTCATAGATTTGAATGCTTAGTCATCAGGCAGTGGCACTTCTTTAAAAGGATTAAGGACTGTGGCATCATTGGAGCAAGTGTGTCATTGGGGTTATATTTGAGGTTTCAAAAGCTCAGGCCCAGTGTCTCTCTCTTCTTCATAACTGTGGATCAAAAAGTAAAATTCTCAGCTACTTCTTGAGCATCATTTCTGTCTCCATCCCACCATGTTCCCTAGCATGCTCCCTATAATAATGATAATGTATAAAACTTCCAAAACTAAACAAGCCCCAATAAATGCTTTCTTTGTAAGAGTTATACTGGTTTGGTGTCTCTTCATGGGAATAGAACACTTCATAAGATACCATGGTAGACAATGACCTTGAACTATGATGCAACTTAAACCCTTTAACTTGCTCTTGTGTGGATATTTTATCATGGCCATGAGAACACTTACTAAATCTTCTTGCCAAGTGCAAGTTTCAGTGTGACATTTAATACATATGAATTGTGTACTTTCTCACTTTTCCCATTATTGTCCTCCATTTACCCCCTGTGAAAAGTGTTCCCTCTCCTCTTCATTTATATCCCTACATACATATCTACATAAATAAGCACATATGCAGTATCAGTGTAGTATTTTGAATTATGAATGCTTTTCTTTTCTAAAATGATACGGTGTGTTTTCTGTGTATATTTGTGTTTGGTATTAGTATATCATTTGTTTGCATTTTTGGTGTTAAATGACTCTGATTTCAAATTGATTTTTCTGCAATGTGAGTAACATTTCATGTTTCCACAATCTAGTGGATGTCTAGTTTTGCCAGCAGTGTTTGTTATCAGAATGTCTTCTTGGAGTAATTTTTTTTTCTTTTTGAATTTTTATATGTACAAGTCTTTCCCCCCCTCTGGTAATGTTGCTCCTGTATTTTTTGCTTCTGGAGGCTATTGTAAATAGCCCTGATGACTTTTTTTTTCCTCTAATTACATTCTCAACAAGCCATTTGTTGCTGTCATATAAAGGCTAACGATTTCTATATGCTTACTGTTTTGAGCTGCCATTTTACTGAAATTAAATTTATGAGATTTTTATGTATGGTGTTGAACCTTTTAAGTATAGTGTTAGGTCATCTTCAGAGAGGGATAGTTTAACTTCCTCCTTCCCCATTTTTTCCCTTTTACTAGTTTCTATTCTTATTTTTTAGTGATTACTTGACCAAATTCTTGCATTGTATTACAGTGTAAATAAGGAATCCTTACATCATGCCAAATTTTATAGGACTTGTTTTCAGTTTCTCCTCCTTTTACTGTGAGGATTGGCTATGGGTTTGCCCTACACAGCACTTACCCTGGTGAAAGATTCTCCATCCATTCCCACTTTCCTTGGAATTTATTCTGCAGGTATTGTGAAATTTCACAACTGCCTTGTCTGCAGCTATTGAAAGAATTGTGTGAATTCTCTGTTTTTCTCTGTCAGTGTGGTTTATTACATACAAGATTTATACAGGTATAGCCGTCACCATCTACATGAATTAGATTCCTGAGAGGAAAGATGGGGCTACATGAGCGGATGAAGAGAGAAGAGTAAAATGAGACCAAGACAAGTTTCTGATCAAGGCCCAATGTGTATTTCAGAGTCTGAGAATATAAAGTGAGGGGACCCATCCCCAACTATGCCAGGATGTTGTGGCCTCATTAGCATCTTGTTGTTTTGTCCAGAAGGCAAGCAAAGCAGCTCAGCAGGAAGTGGCCCCTTTAGGGAGGATGCACACTTGATAGAACAATAGACCTCACTTAAGGTGAAAGACTCCACCCTAGGTGTGCTAGCCAGTTGTGACAAGGACAATGTCTGGTTCAGCCCACTTGAAGCTGGGGGAGGTCACAGTTTCTCCCTTTTTATTTATTAAAAATTAGCTGGACTGGGGCATAAGATATACTTATACTCCTTAGTCCTGCCTGGGCATTATGGTGGCTGGCAGCCCTGCTTGTCTTAGCCTTAGATCTTTAGTGATCTCTCTCTCACCCATCTTGGAGGTTACATGTAGCTTGTTTGTGTTTATTTGCACAAACACAGCCTTTTAGTGTTTATTCTTAATAAACACAGCCTCCTGGCACATGCCTCCATCTTAGGTTGATGGGAGCCATAGATTCAGTGGTCCATCTTTGGCTGCAGGCCTTCATAGCACACCTTTTTCCCATTCAGACCAAAGCCACAATACGCACTTAATGCATTTCTTCATCATGATGAATAACTGCCATATCTGAGCTTTTCTGAAGATGAGCCTATATGTTGGTAACAGACCTGCTTGAGATACCGATTGAAAAGTTTATAAGCAACAGAATAACATTGGGAGGCAGTCCCAAGCACTCAATCCAGTTGCAAATTAGCAAGGATCATACTCAAGGTCTGGCCTCACAGTGTGGGGGAAGTGGCTTTGAGAATTAACAAAAGAACTGTTATTTCTCAGGAAATAGTGGAGGCTATGCTCCAAGTTAACTTTGCTGGCTAATAAAGATTTTTAGCCCTCATCGTAATTGGAATCATACTTACTAGAAGGCTCAGGATCTGTATCCACCAATCTTTCAGGCAGCCATCGAGCTCTTGCAGTCATCCTAATTACAAAATATGTGTGAGTTAAGAATCCTGAGCTTTCAGTCAAACTGCAAACTGCAGCCAATGGAACACTGGCAATTTTAACCATACCTTTTAAGTTTCTTTTGTAATATTAAGGAATAACTACAACTTTTGGAAAGCAAAACCCAATTTTAAACAATGTATTCTCTTTAAAATCAATACCAAAAGCATTACTGTCATGTTACAATGTTTGTCTGCCAATTCTTACATATGAATGCATGTCAGCGCAACTTTTAATGCTTCATTAAAGAGACATTTTAAAAATCTTATCTCTTATAGGAATAGTTTCTAGGATAAGAATTACATAAGATTTCATCCCAATTTAGGACTATCTTTAGAGGCCTGGTTTCCTGGGCTGGTTCATAACACATGTTGTTAAAAATGACTCCAACTCTGAGTTACCAGTTTTAAGCTAACTTTCTGTTACCAATGTTATACCTTTTAACACCAATAACCCCAATGTTTACACCCAATAATTTATAAGTCAATAATCTATAACCAAGACAGGTAGAGCATATTTATAACTTTAAGACTAGTCAGAAACTAAATGAAACAGCTACACGAATCTTATAAATTTAAACCAATCAAAGAATTTTTACCTTTTCTAGCTATAATTTTAAGAGAAAAAGCACTTTGTCATTTGTTGAACCCAATACCTGCAACTGCAGAGATTTTTCTAGGAAAAAACAACTATTAGCTTATTTGCCTAAGAACTTAAACTGCTCACCCCTTCCTTTTAAAAGCACTTTTTTAGCAGGGCCTCTCTTGCTATGCTTAACACTTAGCGAAGGATGCAGGGCAACTTAAATCAGCCTCCACTGCGCACACTAAGATGGAATCAAGAGATGGATAGCTAGCAGATAAAGCTTTTACCCTTTTTTCTTTTCAACACGAAACATAGAACAACAGTAATTCAGATAACAAAACAAAAACAGACACAAATTGACACATGGACAGATTGGAGCACCGAGGACAGACAACACAGAGAGGGTAGAGAACTTGATGTAACCAGAACCAAGGATGTCTCCTGTACAGGCCAGAGAGGAAGCAGGACATCTCCCCATTTCTTTCTGTCCCTAGGAGAGCTCCAAAATCCATTTTCCTTCTCTCTCTCTCTCTCTCTCTCTCTCTCTCTCTCTCTCTCTCTCT
>JADRCD010216381.1:10971-49863 GCA_019843815.1 Montemys delectorum
TTTGTTTGTTTTTTGTTTCTTACTCTTTTTATTTTATTTTTTATTTTATTAATGCCCTACTCCTCTCGCCTGATGCAGTTCTTGACTGCAAACAAATGCCTGCTTAGAAGTTTCCGATACCATTTTCCACTGTCAATCCCCTAGCTGATATCAGCATTGGGCCGACCTTGACTCAGTCTAGCCTGTATCCTTTTGCACCTACAGCAACAGTTTCAAAAAGATGGAGTTTAAGGCCAGCATTAGCATCAATACTGCACGTTGCTTACCATGTGGGATACCATCTTCTTCCATTTTCTGTGGAGCTCCACCAAGACAGCATTCCCTCATTCAGTCCTTCTGTGTTCAGGTCCCACATTCCAGCACCACCTGTAGCCATCACCAGCTACATAAACTGGGTTCCTGAGAAGAAAGATGGGACTACATGGGAGGATGGTGAGAGAAGAACAAAATGACACCAAGACCTCACCTAAGACGAAAGACTCCACCCTAGGTGGGCTAGCCGATTGTGGCAAGGACAAGGTCTGGTTCAGCCAGCATGAGGCTGGGGAAGGTCACAGACAGGTAAAGCAAAGCTTTTATCATAGACATGAAAGCAGGTCAGTTATATAGTATGATCTATGAGGGAATTGAAGTTTTTGAAATTTATGTTCATTAGGGAAATTATTCTGCAGTGGTTGGTTTGTTGTGGTTTTGGATTTTAAAACTATTAGAAAAGAAAGTGGGGAAGAGCCTCGAGCACATGGGCACAGGGGAAAGTTTCTTAAACAGAACACCAATAGCTTATGCTCTAAGATCAAGAATTGACAAATGGGACCTCATAAAGTTGCAAAACTTCTGTAAGGCAAAAGACACTGTCAATAGAACAAAACAGCAACCATCAAATTGGGAAAAGATCTTTACCAACCCTATATCTGATAGAGGGCTAATATCCAATGTATATAAAGAACTCAAGAAGTTAGACTCCAGAGAACCAAATAACCCTATTAAAAATGGGGTACAGAGCTAAACAAAGAATTCTCAACTGATGAACAACGAATGGCTGAGAAGCACCTAAAGAAGTGTTCAACATCCTTAGTCATCAGGGAAATGAAAATCAAAACAACTCTGAGAGTCCACCTCACACCAGTCAGAATGGCTACGATAAAAAAACTCAGGTGACAGCAAATGCTGGAGAGGTTGTGGAGAAAGAGGAACACTCCTACATTGCTGGTGGGATTGCAAGCTGATACAACCACTCTGAAAATCAGTTTGGCAGTTCCTCCAGAAATTGGACATAGTACTACCAGAGGACCCAGCTATGCTACTCCTGGGCATATACCCAGAAGATGCTCCAACATGTAATAAGGACACATGCTCCACTATGGTCACAGCAGCCTTATTTATAATAGCCAAAAACTGGAAACAACCCAGTTGTCCCTCAACAGAGTAATGGATACAGAAATTGTGGTACATCTACACAATGGAGTACTACTCAGCTATTAAAAACAATGAATTTATGAAATTCTTAGGCAAATGGATGTATCTGGAGACTATCATCCTGAGTGAAGTAACCCAATCACAAAAGAACACACATGGTATGCACTCTCTGATAAGTGGATATTAGCCCAGAAGATTGGAATACACAAAGTACAATCCACAAACCACAAGAAGAAGGAAAACCAAAATGTGGATACTTCGTTCCTTCTTAAAAGGAGGAACAAAATACACACGGAAGGAGTTGCAGAGACAAACTATAGAGCAGAGACTGAAGGAAGGACAATCCAGAGACTGTTCCACCTGGGAATCCTTCCCATATTCAGTTATCAAATCCAGACATTATTGTGGATGCCAGCAAGTGCTAGCTGACAGGAGCCTGATATAGCTGTCTCCTGAGAGGCTCTGACATTACCTGACTAATACAGATGTAGAGGCTCACAGCCATCCATTGAACTGAGTACAGGGTCCCCAATGAAGGAGTTAGAGAAAGGACCCAAGGAGCTGAAGGGTTTGCAGCCACTTATGACGAACAACACTATGAACTAACTAGTACCCTCAGAGCTCCCAGGGACTCAACCACCAACCAAGGACTATACATGGAGGGACTAATTGTTCTGGCAGCATGTGTATAGTAGAGGATTGCAAAGTCAATCATCAATGGCAGGAGAGACCCTTGGCCCTGTGAAGGCTCTATGTCCCAGTGTAGGGGAATGCCAGGGGCAGGAAGCTGGATAGGGTAGGTTGGTGAGCAGGGGACAGGGGAGGGAACAAGGTGGGGTTTTTTTGTCATTGTTGTTGTTTGGTTTTTATTTTATTTTATTTTATTTTTTTTGGAGGGGAAACTGGGAAAGGAGATATCATATGACATGTAAATAAAGAAAATATCTAATAAAAAAAGAAAAAAGAAGCAGGAGAAGAGAGGTGGGATAGGGGATTTTCAGAGGGGAAATAAGGAAGGGGGCAACATTTGAAATGTAAATAAATGAAATAACAAATTTTTTGAAAAAAAAAGAAACTCAATAGATCTTCTTCTTCCTTTTTTAAAAAGATTTATTTTATTTATTTTATGTGTATGAGTACACTGTAGCTGTACAGATGGCTGTGTGTGGCTGCTGGGAATTGGACTCAGGACCTCTGGGAGCCCCACTCGCTCGCTCTGGCCAGCTCACTCTGCTCTGCTTGCTCCGGCCCTCTCTCTCCAGTGTAATTCACTGTAGCTGTCTTCAGACGCACCAGAAGAGGGCATTAGATCTCATTATGGGTGGTTATGAGCCACCATGTGGTTGCTGGGATTTGAACTCAGGACCTTTGGAAGAACAGTCAGTGCTCTTACCTGCTGAGCCATCTCACCAGCCCCTTCTTTTTTTTTTTTTAAATGGTGCCTGCAATAAAATAAAGTTTTCAAAAGAAAACAAATAAATAAAATAAAATGTATTTCTTCTCTCATCCCAACCACAGTTGCTCTTCCTACCCCACCCTCACCCCAACTCCCATCTCCATGAGACTCATCAGTCTTCCTGTGTCCCCTCAGATAAGAGCAGGGCTTTCAGGACATCAACTGAATACTGCACAAGATTCAGGCACCTCAAATTCAGGGTGGGCTAGGTAACCCAGTAGGACAAAGTGATACCAAGAATTGGAAAGAGATGAGAGACAGTCCTACTCAGACTCTCAAGAACCCCACAAACACAAATCCAACAACCATAAGGACCTAGTACAGATCCATGCTCACCTTACAACTCACTTTAGTTCCCTGTGAGCCACTATGAGCCCTCCTTAAATGATCCCACAGGCTCTTGCAATGTCCTCAAGCCCTCTGGTTCCCAGAATTTCTTATACTGCCCTTTGACAGGATTTCCCAGTCATCAACAAAAAGACATGATGGAGACTATCAACCATGGCTCTCTGACTAATGTTCGGCTGCGGGTTGGTGTCTCCATTCCCTACCCTCTTTCAGAAGAAGCCACTCTAATGATGATTAGATTAGGAGCCTATCTATTAGTATAGCTGTTGTGGCTCAGATAGTTATGGCCCCTATAGACTTATGTGTTTGAATGTTTGTCCCATAAGGAGAGGCACTATTAGGAGGTGTGGCCATTTACAGTAGGTGTGACCTTCTTGCTGGATGTTTGTCATTGGGTGGGGGAGTCTGAGCATTGCGTTCCATACTCAAGCTATGCCTAGTGGTGAAAACAGACTGTTGTTTTGAAAACAAAAATTTCAGCAGTTTAATTTTACAAATGAATACTCAGGAGCCAGATACCTTCGTGACAGCTTGCTAGCTCGGACAGGCAGAGAATGGACCCAACTGACCTTCCTACTCCACTGATGTCCCAGATAGAAAAAGTTCTTTCTCTCCTCCATGCTGTCTTAAACACACTTCTCTTCAACATCCTTCCTTTCTGTTTATTTATGTTGACTCTGTCAGCTGTTTGCTTGCTCTGCCTCTTTACTTAGAGTTGGATTTATTTGGCTCAGGTTAAAAGCTAGGGCCGAGTCACACTACAACAATTTTTTTTCCAGTTCACAATCTTGGAGCTCAAAATGAGATCAAATATCCTGCAGCTTTCCCACTTTGTTTAAATAAGAGTTTTCTGCTAACATCAATGAACAGCATAGTATACGGTAAAAGCTGCATTCACACCGTCCAGTCCATTTCTATTTGGTAACCTTGGGGAAAGTACTCTACTATCTATTCTATCATCTTGAATCCAAAGTTCTGTACTGTTGCACGCACTTTTACACTCTACACATCTTTACTCAGGGAGTTGACAGCACTATTAGTCCCGCACCCAGCTTCCCTTGAATCCTTGGACAAAAGACACACACACACAGCTTTTTTTCCTTTTCACTTTGCCTTATGACACACTGTACTTAAATCGTTTTCTGTCATATTTTGCATTTATCAACCTAAAACCATATTTTTAGATCTTAAAGCAGTGTCTTAAATTCAAAACAAGTTAGTCTTAACAGCGAGTCTACAACTATCTATTCTTCTACCACATCATAGACCTGAGAAGGAAAAATATATCCTGAATAAAGACGAAGTGCAATGTAAGCAGCTTCCAAAACTATAGAAAGTTTAAGAACCTCTGGTCACCTGATAGTCACCCAAGATTCCTCTGCAATGTTGGCACATTATTATCTTCAATCTATCGGCCCACAGTATGTGACAGATTGTTGGGCTCTATTTGGTGCTGGTTTGGGCCCTGAGGACAAACCTGAGCCTGGCTCCAGTTTTGTAAACTGTCTCAGTCATTTCCGTACTAGAGTGACTCAGCACAACCTGCTTAAGCCTACCTTTGCCTAGCTCGTGCTGATGTAGAGTAACTTTGTTGGCTCCATCAGTCACCCCATACTCTTCGTCAACTATCCCCTCCCCTTATGTCATCTCACCTCAGCAGAAAACCCTGCCTCCTCTCTCAACCCTTTATAAAGAAAAGATTGATACATTAAAACGAGTTCCTGCTTTGACAGACTCCCGGCTCTGGGTGGTTATTCTCCGGAGGCAGGAGATCCCAGCCGTGACACTCACCATCCCACTCAGCCCAGAGAGGCTCGGCTGGACAGGGTTCTCTCCCTCTCGCCTGGTTATGCCAGCAGAGAGCTTGCCCGGCAACAGATTTTTCTGTGAAGCAACAAGTAGGAATGACTTCTCTACCTTGTCATGGCAGAGTTTGGCATTCAACTTTGTGACCTGCTTGTCCACAGCTTGGAGGGCATACAGTCAGCAATTGAGGCAAGTGCAATTTCTTGCCCACTGACAGCTTGCCACATTTGCAGTAAATTCCATAAAAAACCTTCAATGTGCACCATCTTCTTTGAAGTAGTATGGGACTTCTGTCCTACTACTAAGATGGCATTTCTCATTGTCAAAAATTAACAAAGCATTTTAAATGCCATATTCAGCAGATTTCTGATGTCCCTGAAGACCATCTAACATTCTCAGTGACAGGAGCCATCTAGGATAGACTAAAGGCCATCTAGGATAGACTAAAGGCTAGCAGGTGACTTTCCTGAAGGTGGCCCACAGTTTTTGCATGATCTGTGATGGGTAAGCTCTATGAGGAAAGGTCCCAATAAGACTTCATCTCAGGATTGCTTCCTGCAGCCGATAAGCCTTCCTCTCTTTATTAAATTAATATAGTAATCTTTGAGCATTAGCCCACTGTAGTGGCTATTCCTGGTTGTCAACTTGACTACATCTGAAATAAATTACAATCCAGAATTAGAAGGCTCACCTGTGGCCCTAATCCAGAGGCTGAGAGATACAAGTTTCTGACCTGAATCTTGGCATAGAGACCTTGAGGAATAGTGGCTACGAATCCCATAGGATTAACATAAAAAGCTCTATGAGTTCAAGGTCATCTGGGGTTAAAGGTGTGGTGGCACACACCTTTAACCTGGGCCACACTTTTTGCTGGAGACCTATATAAAGACATTGGAAGAAGGAAGGCTCTCTCTGCTTCGCCTGCTTGCCTTGTGGGACTGAGCAATTGCTGGATCCTTAGACTTCCATTCACAGCTGCTGCCGTGACTGTTGTTGGGAGTTGATTGTTGAGAGTTGGACTACAAACTGTAAGTCATCAATAAATCCCTTTACTACATAGAGACTAAGTTCTGTGACTCTAGAGAACCCTAACTAAGACACCCACCCTACTAAGCAGATTTTCTACAGATCAACAAAAAGGCAAACTTTCATGAATTAACTCTGTTGAATCAATAATTCTATAGAATTTCTGATTTGATTCAAATAATCTAGGAAGAAAGTTTTAAGAGATGGTTTTAGTTGTTTTGCTAGAAAGATGTAATAAAGTTAGACTCAAGAATAGAATGTATCCACTCACCATAATAGTAAGTAAATGCTGCATAATTAGAAATAAAATGAGCTGGCATAGTTACACTAAAAAGAGAAATTGGCTTGGGAAAATTTTTCTTCAAGGAAAACTGTTCAAGCCCAAGAATAAAGCCACAGGTGTGCTGCTCCATGTAATAATTAAAAATCAATCCATGCTATTACCAGCTACTCTCTGGCCACGGTGGTCTCCCCACCCCCATGGTTATCCCCATGAGGCTACCACCAAACCTGCTCATATTCCCAGTCATCCGCCCCCTGTGGCTAGTTGTCACAAATCCAGTGATATGAAAACTTTAGAGGCTTGTAAATTATCAGTCAGATTTATAACAGTTAATTGTCAACCCACAAAAGGTCTACACAATCAACTCAGAGCCAACTGATATTGATACAAGCTGCCCACCTAGATTGGACAAATTACCCTATTTTATTCTATGCTTTTCTATGATATTCATAGCTGCCTGTGGCCATGTAGATGTGATTCGTCTTTTTCACCCATCTTCTCTGTCCTTTCTCTTCTCTGTCCTTCTCCTATCTGTCCCCTGTCCTCTCTCTCTGAAACTCTTAGCCCCACCTTCCTATTTCATTGCCCAATCACAGACTCTAGCCTTATATTTCACCTACCTTCATCTGTGTATGGACAGAAATCCACAGTGTGTTCTATCAAAAGGCAAGACCATATAAAACTGTTGCTTTGAAATTATAATGAGCCTATAGAATGAAACACTGCTTTAAACTTGTCATTGATAGTGTTCTGTAATTCCCATTTTGTGTAGGATTTAACCTACAAGTTAATTTTCTAAAGAACTTTTGTCTAAGAAGGTATTAAAAGGCCAAAGAAAAGGAAAAGTTAGTAGCTTGAGGGTAGGAGCTCTGCCTCATCCATCCATCTAAATGTAGTGATGTAGCCATTTTCCACTTCATCCAGTGTGTATGTTTTCTTTGGGAGTGACTCTTTCTTTTTTCTCTATGAGGTAACTAGCCTGTCCTTTAATAGAGCTCCTGGACCCCATTTTTTAAATTGAATCTTTTTTTTTTGTTTGTTTTGGAGGTTATCTTCTTGAGTTCTTTATATATTTTGGAAATTGGATGTATGGTTAGTGAAGATTTCTTCCCAATCTGTAGGTTGCTGATTTCTCCTAACACTGTCCTTTACCTTACAGAAGCTTTTCAGTTTCATGGGGTCCCATTTGTCAATTGTTGATCTTAGAGCCTGAGTCACTGGCGTTCCTTTCAGGAAATTTCCCCCTGTGCCAAGGAGTTTGAGGATCTTTCACTAAGTCATCTGTTTCTATTTTCTGGAATAGTTTAAGGAGTATTTAGTATTAGCCCTTCTTTGAAAGACTAGTAGAATTCTGCATTAAAACCATCTGGCCCTCACCTTTTTTTTTCTTTTTTGGTGAGGTTTTTAATGATCTTGATTTAACTTTGGTATACGGTATCTGTCTAGAAAATTATCCATTTTGTCTAGATTTTCCAGTTTTGTTGTGTATAGACATTTGTAGTAAGATCTGATGACTTAGTGAATTTCCTCAATTTCATGTCTTCCTTTCTTCTCTGTTATAGAGTTTTCAGGTATGCTGTTATGTTGCTAATATCTCTCCAATTTCTTTATGAAGGCACTTAATGCTATGAACACTGCTGAATATTTTCCCATTACTAGTGCTTTCCCAAATTAACACTGTGTCCCATGAGAATAGGTATGATTTATCTTCATTTTATTGAATCCTAGAAAGTCTTTAAATATTTTGTATATTTCTTCTCTGACCAAGTAAAGAGCTACTCAGTTTCCTTGAGTGTGTGTGCTTTCTGTTGTTTCTGTTGTTGTTAAAGTCCAACCTTGTTCTGTGTAATTTGATAGAATGCAAGGGATTATTTCAATATTCTTGTATCTGTTGAGACTTGTTCTGTGTCCAAATATGTGGTCAGTTTTGGAGAAGGTTCTATGAGGTGCTGAGAAGAAGGTTTATTCTTCTGTTTTGGGGTGAAATATTCTGTAGTTATCTGATAAATACATTTGGTTCATAACTTTGGTTAGTTTAATTGTAACTGTTTAGTTTCTGGTTTGATGATCTGTCTATTAATGTGAGGTGAGATGTTGAAGTCTCCCACGATTATTTTGTGGGACTCAATGTGTGTGTTGAGCTTTAGTAAGGTTTTACAAATGTGGTGCCCTTGCATTTGTGGCATCGATGTTCAGAAATGAAATTTCCTCTTGGTGGATTTTTCCTTTGTGAGTATGAAGTGTCCTTCCCCATCTCTTTTGATTACTTTCATTTGAAAGCCTATTTTATTGCTACTCCAGCTTGTTTTGTGGGGCTGTTTGCTAGGAAAACTTTTTCCCAGCCCTGTACTCCAAGGTAGTGTCTATCCTTGTTGCTAAAGTGTGTTTCTTGTAGACAGGAGAATGATGGATCCTGTTTACTTATCATTCTTTTAGTGTATTTTGTTTTATAGTGAAATTGAGTTCATTGATGTTGAGATATTATTGACCAATCGTTGTTAGTTCCTGTTATTTTGTTGTTGGAGGTGGTTCTGTGCGTGTGTGTGTGTGTGTGTGTGTGTGCACACGTGCTTCTCTTTTTTTGAGTTTGTTCTGAGATGGTGTGTTTTCTTGTGTGTAGTTATCCTTCTTGTGCTGGAGTTTTCCTTATAGTATCTTCTGTAGAGCTAGAATAGTAGTAGAAAGATATTGTTAAATTTGGTTTTGTCATGAATATCTTGGTTTTTCCATCTATGGAGATTGAAAATTTGCTGGATATAGTAGCCTGGTCTGGCTTCTGTGATCTTTTAGGATCGGTAAGACATCCATCCAGGACCTTCTGGATTTTAGCATATCTGTTGAGAAACAGGGTGTCATTCTGATAGGTCTGATATGTTAATTTGTCCTTTCCCCTTAAAATTTTTAATACTTTCTTTGTTTTGTACATTTGATGGTTTTGATCTTTATGTGGTGAGGAGATTTTCTTTTCTGGTCCAATCTATTTGGTGTTCTATAGGCTTCATTTGTGTTTATGGCCATCTCTTTTTTAGATTAGGAAAGTTTTCTTCTATGATTTTATTGAAGATGTTTTCTGTCTCTTTGAACTGGAAATATTCACTGTTTTCTATTTCTTTTATTATTAGTTTTGTTTTTGTCATTGTGTCCTAGATTTTCTGGATGTTTTGAGTTAGGAACTTTTTGTGTTTGTCATTTTCTTTGACTGATGCATCAATATCTTCTATGGTGTCTTCTACACTGGAGATTCTCTCTTCCATCTCTTGTATTCTGTTGGTGGTGCTTGTGTCTGTAGTTCCTGTTCTCTTTCTTAGGTTTTCTATCTCCAGGATTGCCTCCATGTGTGTTTTTTGTTTGTTTGTTTTAGTTTATAGAGGTTAATAATTCCTGTAACATAGAGTGCTAACAAATTCTAGATATAAATTTCACCTAGATTCCTGTATGTGTTTTCATATTTGAATCTGAAGCAGGTAACTAGGAAAAAAGTTCATATACCTCAGATGTACTTATGATATTGTGGTCTTCAAATGTTTCAGGAAATTGCTGGATAAGACATTTAAATGTTTAAGTTTCTTACAATAAACTGTGACCATTCCTAACACTAACCTTTTAGGTCTCCAAGAAAATAATGAGGTCCTGCGATGCAGAATGTGGTAACACTAACCATTGGGAGGACATTCTTGAAGATTCTGATTCCAAGTTCTGCACAAACTCTGGACATCTTTGGATTGAATGCTGTGTTCTACCTAGGTATGATGCTACTAAGCTGACAAGCACCTCCCAAAAATCAGCTTTGGACTACAAACTGCTCAGGACAATAAAATTGCTAATTTCATATGAGACTTAAATACATATTTTTCAGAATTTTGAATTCAAAAATACATAGACTTAAGATTTCCAAATACAACCAAGCTTGACATATTGGAAAGCTTAGCAGAAATAGCTTTATTATATATTGTTTTACTGTGTTCATATTAAAACTATGTCCTTTTTATTTAGACAAAAAAAAATAGAGAAATGTTGAAGGGAATCTGATCACACCCTTAAACTCAAAATTCTGCTATTTACAGGAAAATTCCATTTCTAGTGTGCTGTGGCTCAGTCCTAGCACACACCTTTAATCCAAAAACTATCTTCTTAAATAATGTAAGCACAGTTAAATAAAGTCAACCATAGGTCAAGAGGCAGAGCAGGTAACAAATTGACAGGAACCAAACGTAAGATTATTAAGTAAAAAACAGAGAGAATAAGAGAGAGACAAGAGGACAGATTGATAAACCATAGGAAATAGGAGGTGAGACGATCATTTTGTAGGAGGTTAAGAAGGCACAAGGAAAAGAGGATTCCTCCTGGGATGTATCAGCTGAGAAAGAATGTCAGCAAGGTGCTTTCTTTGCTTTTCTGGGGTATCAGGCTTTCACCACAGCATCTGGCTCCCAAGTGTTCATTGGTAAAATCAAACAACTGAGATGTTGTTAAAACAACAATCAGCTAAGGCCTCTAATTGGATTAACTATGTAAGAGTTGGGAATTTATTTCAAATGTTACAAGGTGATTCAAATCTAAATACCCCAAGAAAATTATCAGCTGAATCTGAAAAATAATTGCCTGTGGTAGAAAAGAGATATAGGAAGACTGCTTGGATCCCAAACCGGATTGTGTTATTTTTGCCTTCTTTCATTCTCCTATTATAAAAAAGATAATATCTTAGAATGGATATTTCAAACAAATAAACAGAGCAAAAAAATTACAAACACATACAGAAAAGGTTTTTATTTGATTGTGAAAGGGAGAATAACACTTCATCAATTACCAAGACTAAGCCTATCAGAGATTGCAGAGCTCTACATTAATGCTGAAATTATCTCATTATGTGTAATCAATGAGGACTGGCAAACAGCTTGCAATGATTTTTTTTTAAAGCAATTAACCAAAAAATACCACAAAAGCAAGCAAGTTTAGTTTATTAAAAAACAAACAAACCAGACAACAACAACAACAACAACAAAAAACTAATTGGATTCTTCCTCAGTTAGTGAGAAAAACACCAATTTCGAAAGATTCTACCTTTTATACAGATGGCAGTAAATCAGGAGAAGCAAGTTATAATTCAGAAAACATAAGTATCATAGTTCAGAGTCTACTTGTTCAGTTCAGAAATCAAATCAGAATTCTCATGTTTATATCATATTTTCCAAAACCTCTTAATATAGTTGCTCTCATTATGTAGAGAAACTTCTTTTGCATATAGAAATTACTTAACTTATTTCAGATGATCCAGAGTAAAGACTGTTATTTATACAACTGTAACTAGTCATCTGAACCAGAGATCTTCCAATATATGTAAATCATATTCAATCTCATGCAGGTTTGCCAGGACCATTGCCATTAAGAAATGAGGAGATAGATCAATGATTAATAGCAAATGTATTAGAAACTTCAATTTTTTATAAAAGTTATTGTGAAATTAGTAAAAGCTTAAAGAAAAGAGTTTCTATATCTTTGCCAACAAGCCTGAAGAAAATTCATACATGTTTTTGTTTGTTTGTTTTGTAATCAATCTCCATTTACTGCCAGAAAAAAAAAAAAAAACTTTAAAGGTAACAAAAGAAATGAAACTACGATGGTTTAGAAATGAAATTTGGTAGATAGATGTGTTTGGAAAAATTAAAGTATGTACATCAATCTTAAGAGAAAACAGCCTCATTCCCAAGAGGCAAGGTAGGTGTTTTTTGGTTGTTTGATGGGTGATGGAGGTTTGTCATCCTTTAAGGGCGATTGGTCAATATTTGTTAATGGTGTTATTCAGAGAGGAAACAAAGTAAAAATGGTTAGATTCAGGGATCTCTTTCTTTTTCTTTCTTTCTTTTTTTTTCTTTTTTTGTTTTTTTCAAGACAGGGTTTCTCTGTATAGCCCTGGCTATCCTGGAACTCACTCTGTAGACCAGGCTGGCCTCGAACTCAGAAATCCACCTGCCTCTGCCTCCCAAGTGCTGGGATTAAAGGCGTGTGCCACCACCACCCGGCTCTTTCTTTTTTCTTTCTTTCTTCTATTCTTCTTTCTCTTCTATCTTGTGCTAGGAGCAAAATGATGGAGAGGGTATGAAAAGGAAAAGGAGGAATATATAAGTTACAGGATGAAAGGGTTGATTGCTGAATCTGTTTACACTAAAGAGCATCAACAGGGCAAATAAATTACATTGGTACAGAATTAATATATTCATACAAATTTAAGGTTATTTACATTACAATATATTATATTATGTTTCAACCATGTTTTAGGTATCATATATAAGCAGTTCACTTAAAAATGTAACCTAAAGTTCCAAGCTTTGAAAGTTACTATTTCAAACTGTTTAGGATTATGAAATGCAAGTTAGTAGTAATTCAATCAAACCTGTAGTTGTGTTAGGTACTAGTTTAGTTAATTACAAAAATAGACTTTGTTTACCTTCCTGTAGCCATTTTCAAATGTAAACTGATAAATAGCTGGAAACAAGCAATGTCTGCCTACTCAGTACCTCCATCTTCAGTCTTCTTCAAAATGGCAAAGCTAGCCGCTGGTCAAAAAACTATGATGGTCTAGACTCCTCACAGCATGTCATCCAATGTTTGGCCAAATAGGACATTGGGAAGATGATTTTTCAAGAACAAAGTATGACTATCCTTCTACATCCCTGCTTTACAAGAATCCTGTCAGGTATTCTCTAGGCTTCTGGGATGAAGAATGGATGCCCTAATGTTACAGACAAATGTTAGGTGACTGTCTGGGCAGCTAGCAGCTCCTGTCATTTCTATAGTATTGGAAGCTTCTTGTTCTGTACTTTCTGTTTTCTCAGGTAATATTTATCCTTGTCAGATCTCTGATGAGGATTCAGTATATGAATAATATAAATGGTGATTCAATATATGAATAATATAAATGGTGATTCAATATATGAATAATATAATGGTGTTATTCAGAGAGGAAACAAAGTAACCAGCAGAGAGCTAACTGATATATGGACTTTGGTGTTTTTATTTTTATGGTCCATTACCTGCCTCAGAGTTTTGTAAATTTATACCTCTCTTGTCTTCTGATTGCCTCAATAAACAATTGATGGCCAATATCTGAGGCTGGAGAGGAAAGATGGCATTTTGTGGGTAGAGAGAGGATCTGTGGAAGAATAAGTTGCCAGGTTGATTCTCCAGCATCATACTGAAGTGGAAGGAACAGGTGGCAGGACTGAATGAAGTGTAATAGGTCATGTGGCCATGTGGATTCTAACACTCAGGTTAAATCAGACGAGCTTGCTGGGAGTCACCCTGCTAAGCCCTAAGATAAAATAATTACTCTAGCTACAACTTCAAATATGTATTGAATTCATATGGAGGGAGTAGAGAACCATGCCACATTCCTGATTTTACTGAAATTGCTTTGAGATCCTCTCCATTTAATTTAGTGTTGACTATACTGGCTGGTTCTGTGTGTCAATGAGATATCAGCTGGAGTTATCACAGAGAAAGGAGCCTCCCTTGAGGAAATGTCTCTGTGAGATCCAGCTGTAAGATATTTTTCTCAATTAGTGATCAAGGGTGGTAGGGCCCATTATGGGTGGTGCCATCCCTGGTCTGGTAGTCCTTGGTTCTATAAGAAAGCAACCTGAAGAATGCAGGGGGAGCAATCCAGTAAGCAGCACCTTCCATGGCCTCTGCATCAGCTCCTGCCTCCAGGTTTCTGGGTTGTGCCAGTTCCTGTACTGACTTACTTTGGTGATGACCAGCAATGTGGAAGTATAAGCTGAATAAACCCTTTCCTCCCCAACTTGCTTCTTGACCATGATATTTTGTGCAAGAATATAAACCCTGACTAAGACATTGACTAAAGGCTTGATGTAAATCACCTGTATTTTATTTAGCTATGTCCATTGTATCACTACTCTTTCCAAGACTTTTGTCACTAAGGTGTGTTGAATTTTGTCAAAGGATTTTTTTTTTGGTGTCTAATGAGATGATCATGTGGTTTTATTTTAAGTTTGTTTATATGGTACATTACACTGACTGATTTTTTTTTCATGTGGAGCCATCCCTTCATGTCTGGGAGGAAGCCTACTTGGTCATGCTGCATAACATCTTTGATGTGTTCTTAGATTGACTTTGAAAGAGCTTTAGTGAGTACTTTTCCATCTATGTTTATGTGGGTAATTTGGTTTTTTTAAAGATTTATTTGCTTTATGTATATATGAGTACACAGTGTAGCTGTACAGATAGTTGTGAGCCTTCATCTGGTTGTTGGGAATTGACTTTTTAGGACCTCTGCTCACTCCAGTCAACCCTGCTCCGGTCGGCTTGCTCCAGTTGGCACTGCTTGCTCCAGTAGACCCCACTTGCTCAGTCGCTGCTGGTTCCAGCCCAAAGATTTATTTATTGTTGTAAAAGAGGTCACTGTAGCTGTCTTCGGACGCACCAGAAGAGGGCATCAGATCTCTTTACAGGTATTTGTGAGCCACTGTGTGGTTGCTGGGATTTGAACTCAGGACCTTTGGAAGAGCAGTCAGTGCTCTTACCCACTGAGCCATCTCTCCAGCCCCGATGTGGGTAATTTGTAATTCTCTTTCTTCATTGAATCTTTGTGTGGTTTGGGTAGCTTCATAAAATGAATTTTGAAGTTTCCTCTAATTTCTACTGTGGAATGATTAAGGATTATTGGCCTTAGCTGTTCTTTGAATGTCTATTTTCATTCAGGAGAGAGTTGTTTAGTTTCCTGTTAGAATTTAACATTTCTGTTGTTCTTGAAATTCAGTTCTAATCTATTGTGGTCTGAACAGAATCAGTGAGTTATTTTAATTTCTTTATGCTTGGAAAGAGTTGCTTTGTGACCAAGTATGTACTCAATTTAGGAGAAAGTTCCCTGAGAGCTAAAAAGAAGGTATATTCTTTTGTTTTGTGGTGAGGTTCTGTAGATATTCTCCAGGTCCATTTGGTTTAATGTTTCTCAGTGATGGTATTATTTTGTTTAGCTTTTGGCTGGAAAACCTGACAATTGGTAAGAATGGGGTATTGAACTCTCCTACGAAGTTAGGGCCAACGTGGTATTAAGTTACTCTGAGGTGACAGCTACCTTTGATGTTGAAGTGTGTTTCTTATAGGTAGCAGGATGGTCTTTTTTGCCTTGCATCCATTCTAAATACCTAAAATAGTTAGTCTATTTTTTTATATTGAAAACTTAGTCATTTCCTGAGGAATTAGTTCTAATCTTTAGTAGTTTAACTATTGTATGACAAGGAGACAGTGGTAGTTTCAACATGCTTGGCCCATGGGAAGTTGCTGCAGACCGGGTTCATTGCGGGGACCCCAATTTCCATGGGGTGAGGTTCTGGTCAGGTGAGCAATTAAGTTTGCGGATGACAATCAGACTTGACGCAAGGGTGTGTGAATCTGAATGTATTTCTTAAAAATGGCATCAGACTTTTACAGTCATTGCAAAAGAGAAATGATAAATCTAGCAGCTCAGCAGTTAAGGTACATCTGAGGCTACCTGAAACACACTGGGTCTAAAGCAGCCACCTCTCTGGGTAGGTGCTGCATCCCCTGGGCCCAAGTGCTCTGGGCCCGGGGGACTGTGGACTGCATGAATCTAAGTCCTAGTTTATCTAAGTTCCAGTTCTGTGCGAGTCCGAGTCCAAGAGAGAGTCTGAATCAAAGAGAGAGCATAAAGTGAAAAGCAGGCTTATATGGCATACAGGAAACAGGGCGAATGACAAGAATCACGTAGGTGGGTGGGGGGTCAAAAGGATCAGAGAGGAAGACTGAAGTCACGTAGGCAAGTGACCATCACCTCAAGGTCTGTAGAATCAGGTAGCCAGGTGTGAATCGGTCAGAAGAGCAGTGGTGCCCTCCCTGCTGGGGCTAATTTGGTATTCCTATACTAATTCTCTGCTTCTGATGGAGGCAAGACTAGGAGAATCTGATCTAGCACTTTCTGCTAATTCTCTGGGCCCCCTGGCTGGAGGCACGCACCTGGAAGTTCTGACCTAACAGTTCTAGCTAATGTCCTTGAATTTCTAGTATTTAAAACAGTTCTGACTATTGTGGGGCTGCCCTAAGGAATGAGGAATGAGCTTGACCTCTGTTGCTAACTCTGAGGACAAAACCTGTCAGACAACGCAGATTCCTTGAGAGAAATTCCAAGCTAAGGGTGGCTTGGAATTGAATTAGGATATATTGGAATCATCGTGCTAGCCAGGAAACAATGCTCAATCTTAGCCATTAACGAATCATTTCTTGGGGTACCTTTATGCCTAAATATGAGGGCATGTTGACGATTGGAAAGACTGATCTGGAACATGTTTGTGTTAGGAGATGCCAGCGACTATCTTGAATACTCAGGAGGCACAGGTTCCCTTTTGGGGCCATAATGCCTCTTGTCCTTGATCAGGTTTTTACACTCGATACTGCAGACGTGACTGGCATAGATGAGTGTGCGCGGCAGGAAGTGGCACTGTTAGGAGGGGTGGCCTCATTTCAGGTATAGTCTTGTTACAGGAAGCATGTCAGGAAGAAGGGCTTTGATGTCTCATATATATGGTTGAGTCTGGCCAGTATGATCATGATCCAGAGCCTCTTCCTTCTGCTGCCTGCAGATAAAAATATAGAACTCTTGTTCCTGCCAGCATCATGTCTGACTAAACCCTACCATGCTTTCTACCATGATGATAATGAACTGACCCTCTGAAAATGTAAGCCAGCCCCAATTAAATGTTTTCTTTCATAAGAGCTTATCCCTGACTAGCTTACAAATAAATGAGGCTCAGACTTGGGGTTCTTTCATTTGGCTTTGACAATTACTGGGGTTCAACCCCTAATTTACTCTTCTAGCTACTAACCTGGCTACCTTCCCAGTGGTGTACCCCAGATACTTGCTGTTTCCCCTGGCCATGCCCCCTCATGGCAACTTCATCCTCCTTCCCCATTCTTCCTCCTTTTCCTGGTCACTCTTCCTTCTCTCTATTCTCTACCCTTTACCAGATAACTCAAAATCCACCCAGCTCTAACCCCTCCAGTAATTGGCTGTAGCCAATTTGATTTTAACTAATAGTTTTAAATCAAGGAACAAGGTTTGCACAACAGAACCTTGTAAATGTGAGAAGTCCATGGTAGGGCCAGACCCTCAGGTATAGAATTTAGCATTACAATACATAGCAACAGACCAAACCTCAACATATACACATATTGGAAAACTAGTTATGCTCAGAAATGCTAAGTCCTTGTGGTTGCAGACAGTGTCCTCCACTGCAGCATTCAGGAAGAAGACAGACCAGTTGTACTGGCTGGTTTTGTGTGCCAACTTGACACAGGCTGCAGTTATCACAGAGAAGGGAGTTTCAGTTGGGGAAGTGCCTCCATGAGATCCAGCTGTGGGCATTTTCTCAATTAGTGATCAAGGGTGTAGGGCCCCTTGTGGGTGGTGCCATCCCTGGGCTGAAAGTCTTGGGTTCTATAAGAGAGCAGGCTGAGCAAGCCAGGGGAAGCAAGCCAGTAAGGAACATCCCTCCATGGCCTCTGCCTCAGCTCCTGCTTCCTGACATGCTTGAGTTCCAGTCCTGACTTCCTCTGGTGATCAACAGCCATGTGGAAGTAAGCTGAATAAACCCTTTCCTCCCCAACTTGCTTCTTGGTCATGATGTTTGTGCAGGAATAGAAACCCTGACTAAGACACCAGTCATGACATCATTCTAAATAGACTTGCCAATCAAATGTCCAGGTGAATGTGCTGCTTGTTGACTCTAGTTTTTCTAAGTTGAGGAAGTTATTCTGCATCCTTAGGTAAACATACTTCAAGGAGGAGAAGAATTGAATAGGGACTTTGTACAGTCTCTGCTCTAAAACAGCTTGCTTTTGAATTCTTATGCCTCAGGGAAGTCTGAAGTCTTTTCTGTAATGGGGTTTGTAACTTTGACTCAAGCGTGAACTGCACAGGAATAAACCTTTCCAAGAGGAGATGGGAATTCTCAATACTCCATGTTTCCAGTGTAACTTCTTTAATATACCGACCTCATTTTACAGTGATATGATGATATTTCTGATACCTTTGTATTCAAGAATGAATTATCTCAGCATTCTGATTAGGAGAAGTAAGGGAAGTTCAAGGCAGATACTACTGAATTTCAAATATTGTCAAATGTGAACAATGACAGGATCAGTGCAGAAACAGGAAAATCAATAAGGAACATCAAACCTAACACAGAGAGAAATCCTATAGTGCACAATGGATCAAGAATCAGTACACAGAGGATCAGATGTGAGGAGGACACAACATCTGTCTCAACACTGGGACTAACTGGGACCAGCGGGACCCAGGCACGCAGGAACGCCACCAGCCCAGTGGCACGGGTTACTTCAAATCTGTCTGGGCTAGTGCTCTGAGCAGATGTTGGGTGCAAATTTTGCAGCCACTCCACCAACTCCAGAGAAAGGTCCACTTCCAGGAACTCAAAAGGACCCAGGATAACAGAATTCAAGAATCACAGGATCACAGAGACAGCTCAACTCTGAGGAGTTCTGACACAACCAGGATCACAGGAAGGACAGGCCCCAGTCAGATTTCAGATTTAGCCAGACTGGTAGCACTAGAGATAACCAGATGGCAGGAGGCAAGCTTAAAAAAATAAGCAACAGAAACCAAGGTTACTTGGCATCATCAGAACTCAATTCTCCCACCATAGCAAGTCCTGGACGCCATCACACTGGAAAAGTAAGATTCAGATCTAAAATCACTTTTCATGATGATGATACAGGACTTTAAGAAGTACATAAATAACTCCCTCGAAGAAATACAGGAGAATACAGATAAACAGCTAGAAGCCCTTCAAGAGGAAACACAAAAACCCCTTAAAGAACTACAGGAAAGCACAATCAAACAGGTGAAGGAAATGAACAAAACCATCCAGGATCTAAAAATGGAAATAGAAACAATAAGGAAATCACAAAGGAAGATAATCCTGGAGTTACAAAACCTAGAAAAGAGATCAGGAGTCATAGATGCAAACATTACCAACAGAATACAAGAGATAGAAGAGAGAATCTCAGGGGCAGAAGACACCATAGAACATTGACACAACAGTCAAAGAAAATGCAAAAGCAAAAAGCTCCTAACCTAAAACATCTAGAAAATCCAGGACACAATGAGAAGTCCAAACATAAGGATAATAGGTATAGAAGAGAGTGAAGACTCCCAACTTAAAGTAAATATCTTCAACAAAATTATAGAAGAAAACTTCCCTAACCTAAAGAAAGAGATGCCCATGAACATAGAAGAAGCCTACAGAACTCCAAATAGACTGGACCAGAAAAGAAATTCCTCCTGTCACATAATAATCAAAACACCAAATGCATTAAGCAAAGAAAGAATTTTAAAAGCAGTAAGGGGAAAAGGTCAAGTAACTTATAAAGGCAGGCCTGTAGAGAGTCGTCTGAACCTCGCCCTAAAGATGGTGATGGCTGGCCAAGAGCTCTGAGATAAACAACACCTAATTTGGCTTGTAGGTTGTGCTTCTGAGTGGCATGATCTTCCCTGGCCTATGGGGAGATGACACGTGGCATGAGTTCATGGGCTCCTACTAGGATATAAGCTGTGCCCGGGTAGGAATCTCGGGCTCACCTCTCCACAATGCTGTCTGTAAAGTATCCTGAGTAAACCCGATAAGAGAAGGAACCGGTTGTGTCGTGTCTTAATTCCTGTTGGGCAGGGTTGGCGCGACACATAATGGTGGCCCCAACGGAGATAAATATGTGGATAAGCGTCCCATGAGGTTCCAGAACTCTTAGCGGGCAGGGTGATCAATCGGTAAGTTCCCAGGTAAGAAGGGACAATAAGGTCCTCAGAAGTAGAGGCTATAAAGACTCTGGGTCAGAGCGATAAAGTTTCGCAGTGAAGCAAACTAAACAAAGGTTCTCGGAAAGAGACGGCAATCAATCGGTAAGTGCCTGGTAAGTAGGGCCGGAGCTTAGAAAGTTCTCGGGGAAAGAGACAAAACAAAAGTCCGAGGTAAAAGCAGCAAGTGAGTGATGAGCAGCACGCTAGAAAAAAGGGGGGTAATGACCTTGGTTTTGGGTATGCCACCAATAGCTGCTGTGGTCATAATTACAATGCTGTATCTACTTGCTTTCACCATTATTCTGGTGGCCTGTTTTTGCCTTATAACCCTGCAAACCGATTCAAAAGGTGGAATTGCATGGGAGCCGGGGATGCTTAAGAACAATGTTAGACCAGTATGGACGCTAATCAGGGGGTGTCTAGAAGATCAAAGGTGCTGTAAAGCAGTAGAGAAAGGACAGGTAGCATTAGAGCAGATAAAAGAGGAGCGTTTGGTAAAGTCAGAAAAGGAGAGTTGGATACGGGGCCTACTATCAACCCTACAGTTAGAACTGAATTGTCACTTGCTTATCCAGTTTTGCAAGATGCATAGGGTCAGCATTTTCATGAGCCTTTGGACTTTAAGGTTATAAAATCCTTAGCTGAGTCCATCCATACTTACAGGATCACAGCCTCTTTCACTCTAATTTGCTAATGAACAGGCAGATGCTAATCACGCAGCTGGGAATCAAGCCTGGGATAGGAATATGCTTTTTGGTCAAGGTTGCTTTGCTAATCAACAGACTAGTTACCCATTGCAAGTCTTTGAGCAGGTGAATCAGATTGCTATAAAGGCATGAAGTCCTTGCCCAATAAGGGAGAAGTGAGTGGTAACTTGACTAAGATCTTACAAGGACCCATGGAGCCTTTTTCTGACTTTGTGGCTAGAGTAGTAGAAGCTGCAGGGATAATATTTGGTGATCTAGATGTAGCCATGCCGCTGATCAAACAGCTGGTTTATGAGCAGTGCACAAAGGAGTACCGTGCTGCTATCACGCCTTATAAGAGTAAAGGATTAGAAGCATGGATGAAAGTGTGTAGAGAGCTAGGAGGACCTTTAACCAATGCAGGACCAGCAGCTGCCATGATGCAGCTGAGTCAGAACAAATAAATATCCTTTGGCAGCTAGCACAAGTAGGCTGCAAGTGGAAATATCCTGGCTTGTGTGTGACTTCCATACAATATCAAAGTATTACTCAAGCTGCTAATCTCTCTTAATAGTTGTTTCAATATCTTAGGTTTTGAAGAGCTCATGAATCAGCTGAGATTGGCTATCATCAGTGCTAACTCCATGAGAGGGGATGCAGGGCTGATTATCATCTTGGATCACCTCTGCCATGGATCATTTGAAAGAGTGGACAGAAATAGGGGTATTAGCTTTGATCTTAGTGAGAGTTTCTGTTCTCTGCCTCTGTTGTCTCTGCCATATGGCTCGAGCCCGAAAAAGAGATCTTGCCATGATAACACAAGCATTTACAGCCATTGAGGCAGGGCAGTCCCCCCAAGCATGGCTTGCTGTCATGCAGAAATAATTGTCCAATGATCTCTGGGTTATGGGATCATCGAGTTCGGGATTCAAGGCTTAGCACTGCACTTGAGGTGTGCTGCCTGCAGTTAGCAACCTCAAGAAGAGCATGTCTGATTGCATACAGGTTGATGCCCCAGAACCTGTCTCTGTGGAAAAGGCATCGGATGGGTCTGGCCCTCCCTGGGAGGCATGAAGCCTGGGGTTGGGTAGTACAATGTCCCTGTTTCTATCATCAGAGATCAGACCTCTGTTCTTGCCCATTTCGATGTAAAACAAAAAGGGGGAACTGTAGAGAGCCGTCTGAACCATGCCCTAAAGATGGCGATGGCTGGCTAAGAGCTCTGAGATAAACAACACCCGATTTGGCTTGTAGGTTGTGCTTCTGAGTGGCATGATCTTCCCTGGCCTATGGGGAGATGACACGTGGCATGAGTTCATGGGCTCCTACTAAGATATAAGCTGTGCCCGGGTAGGAATCTCGGGCTCACCTCTCCACAATGCTGTCTGTAAAGTATCCTGAGTAAACCCGCTAAGAGAAGGAACTGGTTGTGTCGTGTCTTAATTCCTGCTGGGCAGGGTTGGCGTGCCACACAGGCCTATCAGAATTACATCAGACTTCTCACCAGAGACTATGAAAGCAAGAAGATCCTGGGCAGATGTCATACAGACCCTACAAGAACACAAATGCCAGCCAAGGCTACTATACCCAGCAAAACTCTCAATTACCACAGATGGAGAAAACAAGATATTCCATGACAAAAGAAAATTTACACAATATCTTTCCACAAATCCAGCCCTACAAAGGATAATAGATAGAAAATACCAACATAAGGAGCAAAACTATACCCTAGAAGACGCAAGAAAGTAATCTTTCAACAAACTCACACAAACCTAATTCCACCTCTAACAACAAAAATAACAGGAAGTAACAATTACTTTTTCTTAATATCTTAATATGAAAATTAATATCACCAACATATCCTAATCGATTGAAATCCAAAAATATGAGGAATTAGAAATTTGTTGGCTGTCATCCAGTGGTCTCTCTAATTTGGTAATTGGAGAAATAGGTCCAGTATTGTACAATCCATATACACTTTCTGCTTGTTTGTTCGTGATAGTGTCTTGCTGTGTACAACATAATGGTCTTGAAATCTTGCTTCTCCTGTCTCAGCTTCTCTATTAGTAGGATTGTTTATTTGATGTTTTCAGAACAGCTTACATATTTCAAATGTATTTATACAGTGAAAAGAAACGTGGGCGGTGGCTTGTAAGAGAACAAAGAGTGAGACTGAATGCTTTGCTTGATGTTTATAACTATTGTATCAAGTTTGAAGAAGAGGACTTTATAAATTCCTCTTTCTCTGAGATGAATGCTTTTCAAAATCATCACAGCCAATGAACCAGATTCTTACACTCACCTAATAATGTCTGTGCCAACCTCCAAGCAGAACCATTGTTCTTTGAAACAGTTGGTGAATGACTTCATGAATAGACCATCTTAATACACACACCATTTCTTAAATGAATGTAACCTGTTCTCTGTGGGCTGAGAGAATGAAGACTCAAGTCAAATAGCTTTGAAGTCTGTATCCAAAAATCGTGCCTACAATTCATTCCTTGGCGCAACAGAACTGTCAACTCTCAGCTTAGCTACTATGGAGGTAAAATCCTTTGGAGATGTGAGGGTCATTGAAATACAGCCTTATTACAATGAAATTCAATGTCTAAAAATTGTTCTTATTTTTGGCTTGTACCACAGTAAGAGCCGAGATTTTAAGCTCTACTAAAAACAAAACAAACAAACAAACAAAAA
Organism: Montemys delectorum; assembly: GCA_019843815.1. Lineage (NCBI taxonomy): Eukaryota > Metazoa > Chordata > Mammalia > Rodentia > Muridae > Montemys > Montemys delectorum. Next base: position 34,539 of record JADRCD010216381.1, read on the forward strand.
GACTTTATTTAATGTTCATTTAAAAAATACTAGTAGTGATGTATTATTTTAAAATATACAGTTAATATGTTTGGAGTTATTTAAAATTTATATTGAGAAAAACGTATGTATTTTCAGTATTGTTGTAGACAAGCATCTATACAAGACTGTTCAATCAATTGTTTTTATGTCAAATAATTTTTATAACATTCATTTTTATTGTTATAATATTTTATAAATTTTAAAGAATATGGCAAAATATTAAAAAAAAAAAGGTATTGCAGGTATTGAAGGAGGGTTCTCTGGGAGAACCTGTGGTACAAAAGGGAAACAAGAATGTGATGTAATTCTATTTACTTAAAATGTTTTTAAATGTTAACAAATTCGGATAAATTGAAATTATTTTTTCTCATCATAAAACTTAAATTAAAAAAAAAACAAAAAACCGTACACACATCATTTGTGACCCCAGGAGCTCTGCCCCTCCTCTTGGGAAACATACAGAGGAGGAAAATATGTGCTCAGAAAACACCTGGTGTTGACTAGCTTTGTTTTCTAATTCTTCTATCTTAAGCACCTGGGATGATCTCACTAGCATCTTAAAGAGATAAAAGTTCACTCCTACATTAACTTTCTGTTTCCATATTTTAAGTAAACCATGAAAGCATGAATTTTCCATTTGGTAGTAAGATTCTATAATTAGATCTGAGCTTTAAAATCACAATGTTTTAGCAGAGATAAAAAGGAAATGCGATAAACATTACTGTGAAAGACTCGGCTCACAGGCTAACATCGCGTGCTGTGACCAAGGACTTTTAAAAAGCCCAATTTCTCTGTGGTTGTCCATGTGCGGAAGCCTGTTTCTTTCCAACTTCAGCTGCTCACAACTGGGCTGGAACCCAGGGACTGCACAAAACCTCCTGGAAGTTCTTCCAACTGACTTGTGGGAAATGTAGTCCCGGTCGCTGTGACGTCATCAGAAAGCGCCGTCGGAATCGAACTTCCTTATTCTTCAAACTTCACTCCTCCTCAAATGTATGCAACTGTCCAGCTGAGCGTTGCATTTGGATCTCTGACATGGAGGTTGGTGCAGGGAGCAGCGCCATCTTTCTGGTCTGAGGGTCTGTGCAGGGTGGCGGGTGGGGCGCGGAGGGAGTTTACTTGGACTTGTTGTGAGACAAGGTACTGACCTGGAGGTGCTGTGCTGACCTAGGCTGGGCCACCACCCCTGGGAGCGGGTTTGAAGGGGAGAAGGTTGGAAACAACCGGACGGCAAGGGTCTGCTGACTGCCTGTGCCTGAGATGCTGAAGGGAGCTCACTCTTTTTTGCTAGGGAAATGTGCTCTGCCTAGCTGACCCGTGCTCACGTGGCTGTAGTCAGATTCTCAGGACATCTAGAACACGTGGACATCTAGCGCCCCCTATACTTTACGTCCTAGAGACTACTCCTGGTTTGAGCTCAAACAGCTTCCTAAAGTTCCTAGTGTTCAAGGAGCAAGATTCCTGTGAGGGAGAGCAACTGTTGTGTGGGATGTTAGTTCCTTTTCCTTTGGAATGAGTTGTTAGACTCATGGATGCCTCGGTTCAAATGAGAATTTCTAATAGACAACTTTGTGACCTGAATCATCACAATACATGGCTATTTACCCACAAAATAATCTTGTAATTGGTATGAACCTGTGTTTGCACAATCCAAAAAATTAGGACTTTACACTTCCGATTAAAAATAACCAAACAGTAATACCTCAACAGTTCTGAGTATGTGTTCTGTCCAAAATTTGGACTTCTTTTCAGGTGTGAGAGATCACTTGGTGTGAGGAAAGATCGCCCTATGTCTGAAAGGGAAAGGGGAAATTCCTCTGCTCATCTGCCGGGCTCTGTACGTTGTTCTCTAATCTGCCAGGCTCTGTACATTGTTCTCTAATCTTCGAGGATCTGGACGTTGTCTCACCACATGCTTTTGTTCTGTGTGTTCACATTATCAGTAGTGTATGAACTCTCTTAAGTTTTCTTTGTCCCTCAATGTGACATTCAGGTTTACTGATGCATCCTTAATAGTTTTAGAAAGAATTCTCCAAGTTTTTTCAACTATGTTTGAAAAGCTGTAAGATAGGGCTGGAGAGATGGCTCAGTGGTTAAGAGCACTGACTGCTCTCCCAGAGGTCATGAGTTCAACTCCCAGCAACCACATGGTGGCTCTTAACCATCTGTAATTGGATCCGATGCCCTCTTCTAGTATGTCAGCATACATAAATAAGTAATTTCTTTTTTAAAAAAGCTGCAAGATAAAGCTGTGGCACACTTGGGCGATACATAGGTTCCTGTCCATGCAAAATGCACAGTTCTCCTGAAGGGTTAAGAGAATAGTCTAGTCCAGAGCCATTGAGCGGCCATGATCTGAGAACACAGATTTAGTTTAATCCAAATTCCATGTTTCAACTTGGAAGCAGTTTCATGGTTTTAGAGAACAAAGAATGTCATTAACCCAGGAAAGTTTAAAATACTACATTGGTGTGAGTCTGATATAGGCATGTACTGTGAGACATGGGAGATGTTTTGTTCACCTAAGATACCAACTGATGAGATTTTAGCTTTTGGATTGATGGCAGCTCATGTTCTGCCAAGTCAGTGGATTCTGAGAGATTTGTATCTCTTGTCACAAGCTGTGTGGTCCACTACAGAGGGAGGCATGACTGTCACTGAAGGGAAAACCAGCCCAAGGTAAGACAGCTACCCCTGAACCTGCAGAATTCCAGGCTCTGCCCCTCAATGAACTTCCACATGGGCCATCAGTCTCTACACACACAGACTACTTACAAGAATTTTGCATTCACAGTCATACATGTGGTTGGGTTTTTTTTTGTTTTTTTTTTTTTTTGTTTTTTTTTCAGGATTTCTCCTCCACAGCCCCTTCCCCTATCTCAGGTGATCTTGCTTATATTGTCACTCTTCAATCAAACCAAGTGTTAGTGAGCCGGAGCCTGGCTTATGGCATTCAAGTCTACTCTCAGGAAGCATGGACTTCAGACCGCCTTGTCCTATCTACTGGGTTGTTCAATGAGTTTGCAACCATAACTAGAATAAATAGACATTTCCTGGTTAATGTTGCTAATCTGTAGAAAAATATAAGAGTATGTGAAGTCAGGAGTCGTGTGCCACCTTGTACATCAAAACACATTCCTTATAACATAGAGAGGGTACAGCAGCGTGCTCATATATGACTTACCGGCACCAAATAGTTGTATATTTTGTATTGAACAGTGCTGTGATAGAAAAGTGAGCTAAAGCCTATAGTGGGGTTCGTTTCTGGGTTGAGGAGGAGTCACGAATCCTTGAGTTCACAGTCATCCTCTCCTTCCTAGCCAACTCAAGGCCTAGGCTATGTGAGATCCCTTGTTTTTAAAAGATTTTTAAAACATAGTATATTGGGTGTAGTAATTACTTCTGTTGCTTTCAGTTCTGAGCACAAGTGACCTGACAGAAATCCATCCAATTGACATCTTCCTAATCCTGAAACCTTACAAATCTAGACTTTCACTAGCATCCTTTTGTTAATGACTTGTGTTGAAGATCAGGATCTTGTTTGCATTTTCTTTTCGGAGGGCGTGGAGGGGGGAGGGAGGGACATTCTCTCTGCCTTGCTTGACTAGCAGGGAATGTTAACTTCCTTTGTGTACTGACTGTTCTCTTTTATTTTCTGTCATGACCCCCATGGGGCTGTCTGACTTTACCAGAAATTTTTCAGAACATCTGACTCTGCCAATGGAAAGTGACAACCACATACATGTACCACTGTCCTTCACATGTGGTACCGCCCCCATCCAGGCAGTAAACTGTCATGGTGGGATTCCTTCCTCTTCCTCAGGGAGGAGTCCAGTCTCCTATGCTGTGCAGTCCTGCCCTTTTCCTCCCAGGCTCTTCATTTCGTCCTAATGTTACAGTGAGTGACGGCATGAATGAAGGACTCACTGATTTTAACAGACTCAGGCTTAAACCTAATGTCATTTGACAAGTCGTTCTGGGAAACTTTGAAGGGTCCTTGTTGTGTTGAGTGGTGCCATTTAGTTCCTGGTATTGGCTGTGTGCTTGTCAGAGGTCATGAAAAGAATACAGAAACCTCATTTGTACTGACTTTAGGAGCATCTAAAGAAGAAAGGAATACGCCCGAGAAGCACCGATTGCGGTCATTTTTGCCTTTAAAATATTTCTGTCGGTAAGTTCAAGGACACTTCTCTTTCTTCTTTCTTTTCCATTCATTTGTGTATTTATTCACTTTTCATCCCAACCACTGCCTTCCATCTTCTCCCAGTCCCCCCTCACAGAGCCCCTCTCCCCATGCACCACTCTCCTTCTCTGAGAAGGGGGAGCCCTCCCTCTCTACCAACCCTCACTGGCACATGCAGTCATTGAAGGAGTAGGCACATACCTTTCCAATGAAGCTAGATGAGGCAGCCCGGATAAGGGATCAGAATCCGCTGGTAGGCAACAGAGTCAGGGATAACCTCCACTTCAGTCATTGTGAGATCCACATGTAGGCAAAGCTGCCTTTATGCTACATATGTGTGGGGTGAGGTGGTGGATCTAACCCATGTATGCTCTGTGATTGGTGGTTCCATCTCTGGGAACCCCCAAGGGTTCAGGTTAGTTGACTCCATTGGTCTTTTGTGGAGTCCCTACCCTCTCCAGGTCCCACAATCCTTCCCCCAACTCATCCACAATACTCCCTCAGCTCTGTCTAGTGTTTGGCTGTAGGTCCCTGCATCTATTTCAGTGAGCTGCTGGATGGGTCCTCTCAGAGGACAGCTATGCCAGGCTTGTCTGCAAGCCTAACAGTATCAGTAATAGTTCTTGCCCACAGGAAGGGTCTCACGCTGGGCCAGTCATTGGTTGCCTATTCCCTCACTCACTGTTTCATCTTTGTCCATACACTTTTTGTAGGCAGGACAAATTTTGAGTTGAAGGGTTTGTGGTTGGATTGGCATCCTTATCTCTCCACTTGGAGTCTTGCCTGGCTACAGGAGGTGACCACTTCCATATTCCCTAGTGCTAAGGGTCTCAACTAGTGTTACTCTGATAGGCTCCCAGTAGCCTCTCCCATCCCAGGTCTCCAGCGTGTCACAGAGATGACCTCATTCCTCAACCTGGCCCTCCACCAAATTTTATTCACTCTTTTGGCCCTCTCTCCCAGGCTTTCCCTACACCTGATCCCTCCTCCCCACACCCCTCCCAATTCCCTTCCCGCCCCACCTTCATTTATCCATCCACTTCTGACGACTATTTTATTTCCCATCTGAGTGGAAATCAAGCATCCTCCCTTGGGCCGTCCTTTTTATTTGGCTTCTTTGGGTCTGTGGATTGTATCATGGGTATCCTGTACTTTGTGGCTAATATCCACTTATAAGTGAGTATATACTATGCATATCCTCTTGGTTCTGGGTTACCTCACGCAGGAAGAGGAACTGGAAGTCTCTAGTTTCTTTAAAAATAAATCATGTAATGTTTTGCTGAGAGCAGATGCTTGAGAAGGTGGGTGATACTTAGAAAGAAGATAAATAGAACCCCATAGACAGTGAGATGGTGCTCTTGTTGTTGATATGACTTGCAAAGCGCTGCTGGTCTTCACTACATAGAGAGAAATGCACCAAAGAACTTCTGTGATATTCTGGCTGCTTCTACTGTTTCATATGAGTTCAGTGGTTCCTTGTGCTTCCCGTTGGATCTTGCCACCTGTCCTGATTCATGCTTGGTGTTTTGTAATTGGAGTGGACTGCTGATATCCTGACAACAAAGAGTGGAATTGCCTCAAGGAACTACTTCTAAACAAGGCCATAGCCCCTGTTTCCTATTAATCTTTTTTTTGTCCCCTACCACTGGTATGTGGGCTAGAAGGAAGGTTGAAACATTCGAGAACTCTTCTTAAAGTAAGTTTTGAAAAATCTAAGTTTTTTAGTTCCATCAATTTGCCTGCAATTTTCATGATATCCTTGTTTTTAGTAGCTGAGTAATATTCTACTGTGTAAATGAACAACAATTTCTTTATCCATTTGTCCCTTGACGCTGATATCTGTGTTGTTTCCAGCTTCTGACTGTTAAGAATAAAGCTGCTACAAATGTAGTTGAGCAAGTGTCCTTGTGATATGGTAGAATATCTTTTTTTGGGTATACGCCCAAGAGTGATATCACTGAGACTTGAGGTAGAACTGTTCCCAGTATTCCGAGAACCACCACATTGATTTCCATAGTGATTATATAACTTAGCACTCCCACCAGCAACCGAGGAGTGTTGCCATTGCCCTGCATCCTTGCCTGCGTGTGCTGTGGCTTGAGTTTTTGTTCTTAGCCATTCTGCTGGATGTAAGGTAGCAGGTCAGTGTCACTTTGATTTGCATTTCCCTGATGACCAAAGAAACTTTTTTTTTTTTTAAACGAGTTTGCTATCGATAGAGTTATCATCGCTTCCAGTTTGGAAATACAATTTGTCAAATCATTTCTATTAAAAATATTTTAAAGGGAACAACATCATAATTATTCATCTGTATGCCTTTGTGGATTATAATAAGTACATACAAGGCAATAATAGCCTTTCTCTTTAGCATTGACAATTCATAATTTATATACTGAAATCTTTTAAGAAGAGAGATTTAGAGAAAATTTCTTAGGTGAAAATCGACATGATACTTTGTCTACATTTTCATAATTGATTTCAACCCCATCAATGAGTGGACATTGCATTACAAGTTTTCTTTGTATGTATTCTATAGCTATAGCATAAGCTGTGTTCATTTGTCTAATACAGTCACACTGTGTACCTCCAGCATACCTCCTAACATTCCAGGAACTATGATTTTACTTACAAACCCATCCTGTAGGAAAATGTAAAGGAAAATAAATATAGCTTCCAAATCCTTAGTACATTGCATAATTCTCTAATACATACTCAAATTTGAGTAATATAATTAAAACCTCTAATGTTCACATTTCCTGTTTTGCTTATATCATTGTTTTTAATCAATCTGTAAGTTGCTTTAACTATGGAACAGAGACTAAAGGAAGGACAATTCAGAGACTGCTCCACCTGGGAATCCTTCCCATATTCAATCATCAAATCTAGACACTATTGTGGATGCCAACAAGTGCTAGATGACAGGAGCCTGATATAGCTGTCTCCTGAGAGGCTCTGACAGTGCCCAACTAATACAGAAGTAGAGGCTCACAGCCAACCATTGGACTGAGCACAGAGTCCCTAATGAAGGAGTTAGAGAAAGGACCCAAAGAGCTGAAGGGTTTGCAGCCCCTTAGGACAAACAATATGAACTAACTAGTACCCTCAGAGCTCCCAGGGACTAAAACTCCAACCAAAGAGTACACATGGGGGGACTCATGGCTCCAGCAGCATGTGTATAGCAGAGGATGGCCAAGTTGGTCATCAATGTGAGGAGAGGCCCTTGGCCCTGTGAAGGTTCTATGCCCCAGTGTAGGGAAATGCCAGGGCCAGTAAGCAAGAGGGGGTGGGATGGTGATCAGGGGGAGGGGGGAGGGAATAGGTGTTTGTTTTAGTTTTTGTTTTTTTATTTTATTTTATTTTTATTTTTTTCTTTTTTTCTTTTTTTTTTTTTGAGGGGAACCTGGGAAAGGAGATATTGTAAATATAGAAAATGTCTAATTAAAAAAAGAAAGAAAGAAAAAAGACACATTAATGTGTAAAAAACAGGAGATCATTTGAATAATTAATCAATAGCATTTATTTTATAAAATATAACTTAATTGAATTAAGTTACTAAGACCTGGTGAAAATCTAATGTTTCATCATAATTTTTAGCATAAAATATGTAAAAAAAAGATTGAACATGTCATTTTTTATAGGACAAGCATACAGACATACAACAAAGCATAATGCTTTCCAAAAAGCAACTTTTTTTAAAAGATTAATTTTTATTTATTTTATGTATATGAGTACAGTGTAGCTGTACAAATGGCCATGAGCCATCATGTGTGTGGCTGCTCTCTGCTCCAGCCCTCTAGCTGGCCCCACTTGCTGGTCCCGCTCACTGGTCCTACTCACTGGTCTTGCTCACTGGTCCTGCTCCCTCCGCCCTGCTGTGGCTCCCCCTCACTCCCCCCCCCCCCCTCTTGCCCCAGCCCTGCTCTGGCGTAATTCATTGTAGCTGTCTTCAGACTCACCAGAAGGGGCGTCCGATCTCATTACGAGTGGTTGTGAGCCATCATGTGGTTGCTAGGATTCGAACTCAGGACCTTCAAAAGAGCAGTCAGTGGTCTTACCCACTGAGCCATCTCGCCAGCCCCAAAAGAAACTTTTTAAAGTGTTTCTCAGCCATTAGATTCCTCTGATGAGAATTCTCTACTTAGCTTTGTACCCCATTTTTTAACTGGGTTTCTTGGTTTGCTGGTGTCTTAACTTCTTGAATTCTTTATGTAATTGGATATCATCCTTCTGTGGGATGTAGAGTTGCCAAAAATCTTTTCTCATTCTGGAGGTTGCCATTAGGACAGTGTCCTTTGCCTTACAGAAGGTTTTCAGTTTCATGAGATCCCATTCATTGTTTATCTTAGTGCCTGGGTTATTGGTGTTCTATTCAGAAAGTCATTCCTATACCAATGCATTCAAGGCTACTCTCCACTTTCTCTTCTGTTAAATTTAGTGTATCTGGGTTTTAAAAAAAAGATTTATTGATTTTTTTACTTATATGAGTATACTGTAGCTGTCTTTAGACGTACACTAGAAGAGGGCATCAGATCCCATTACAGATGGTTGTGAGCCACCATGTGGTTGCTGGGAATTGAACTCAGGACCTCTGGAAGAGCAGTCAGTGCACTTAACTGCTGAGCCATCTCTCCAGCCCCTGTATCTGGTTTTATGTTGAGGTTTTTGATCCACTAGGACTTGAGTTTTGTACAGAGTGATGAATATGAATCTACTTGCATTCTTCTACATGCAGACATCCAGTTAGATCTGCATCATTTGTTGAAGATGCTTTCTTTTCCATTGTATGGTTTTGGCTTCTTCGCCAAAAATTAAGTGTCCATAGGTGTGTGGGTTATTTCAGGGTCTTCTGTTCAACCTGTGTGTTTCTGTACCAATACCATGCAGGTTGTTTATTATTATTATTATTATTATTATTATTATTATCATCATCATCATTATCATCATCATCATTATCACCATCATCATCATAATCATGTCTCTGTAGTTCAGCTTGAAATCAGGGATGATGATACCTCTAGGAGTTCTTTTATTGTACAGGATTGTTTTAGCTGTCTTGTTTTTTTATGTTTGTTTGTTTTGTTGTTGTTGTTTAATATGAAGTTGAGAATTGCTCTTTCAAGGTCTGTAAAGAATTGTGTGGGAATTTTGAATCTGTAGATTGCTTTTGATAAGATGGCCATTTCTCTTTTAATCCTGCTTACTCATGTGCATGAGAAATCTTCCTATCTTATGATATCTCCTTCACATTCGTTCTTCAGACATGTAAAGGTCTTGTCATACATGTCTTTCACTTGATTTGTTAGAGTTACACCAAGATCTTTTATATTATTTGTGGATATTGTGAAGGGTATTATTTCCCTGATTTCTTTCTTAGCCTGTTTTATGGTTTGTATAAAGGGGGGCTACTTATTTATTTTATTTTTTGAGTTAATTTTGTACCCAGCTGCTTTGCTGAAGGTGTTTATCAGCTCTAGGAGTTCTCTGGTAAAGTTTTTGGGGTCACTGATGTATACTATCATATTATCTGTAAATAGCTACACTTTGACCTTTTCTTTTCAAAATTGTATCCCCTTGATCTCTTTTAGTTTTCTTAATGCTCTGGCTAGAACTTCAAGTAGCATATTATAGAGATATGGAGAGAGTGGACAGCCTTGTCTTGTCCCTGATTTTAGTGGAATTGCTTTAAGTTTCTCTCCATTTAAGTTGATGTTAACTTAAGATTGGCTTGCTGTATATTGCTTTTATTATGTTTAGGTATGTACCTCGTATCTCTCCGAGACTTTTAACACGAAGGGGTTTGGGATTTTTTCAAGGTTTTTTTCAGCATCTAAGGAGATTGTCACGTAACTTTTGGTTGTCTCATTTTGCTTATATGATGGATTAAGTTGACAGATTTTCATATATTGAACCACTGAATTTCTGGAATGAAGACTTCTTGATCATGGTGGATGATGTTTTTGGTGTGTTCTTGGATTTGGTTTGTGACGATTTTATTGAGTTTCTTTGCATCAATATTCATAAGGAAAAGTGGTTGAAATACTCTTTCTTTGTTGAGTCTTTGTGTGGTTTAGATGTCAGGGTGACCACTGCTGGGTTTACTTAGAGGGGCTGCAGATTTGTAGGGAGCTGGGGTTGAAGCTCCAAGGTTACTTTTCAGATCCATATTTATGTTTTTCCACTTCTCTAATTATTGCCCCACAATTCTTCCCATTTTCCCCATAAGGTCAAATGGACATTTTGTTCTCTGTCTTATGCTGCCAAACAGCATCCCTGCAGGGGTTCATGGCTTCATGACCAGCAGAATAACAAGGCAGGGGAGGCAGGAAGGCAGTTTGCCCAACACAGCTCACTAGTGGTTGTTTGTTCAAATGGGGGGAATGTGATGACCACCTGTTTGTTTTCGGCATATTCAAGCACTGGTACAGTTAGGTGTAAACTCTTCTGGTGACAATTACCTCAGTACTTTAAGCACAACAAAACATACCTAAATGTCCTAGAGGAACAAAGTTAGCAAAATATATATCAGAAGTGACTAAGCAGACTAGTAATCAGCGCTAAGCATTGTGTGGAAAATAGTTTCCATTCCTTCCCTTGAAGGAACAACCCTCTAACATTCTTTAGCACTTTCATCCTGACAGCATATTGGAGCTTGTCCAAGGCTTTTCAGCCCCTCTTGAGATGACCATGTGTTTATTGTCTATAAGATTATGTCATTTCTTGCATTTATTCACTTGTATATGGTGAACTATCCCTACATTTAAGGGATAAAGCCAACTTGGTCATTGTGGATGATGTTTTTGACATGTGTCTGTATTCTCTTTGCAAGCTTTTGTTGTTGTTTATTGTTTTTTCTTTTATGGCCTTCTTGAAGATCACATTTATGCCATTGCCTGGGGGGTTTCTCTTTCATCTATGCCTGTAATTTGAAGATTTGGTCTTTTCACAGTGTCTAACATTTCATGTATATTTCCTTTCATTGTCTTTAATGGCATTGAGATGTTTCTTCATATCTATAAAAAATGTTTGTAGTCTTTGATGAAGTTTATGATTGTACTCCTAAAATTTGGGTGCTAGTGTTCATCTAAGTAATGTGTATTGGCAAATGTTTCTAGAAATTTTTTAGGATACTGAATGGAAATGCCAGTGTGATCTTTTATATTGCTTTTCTTTGAAATCAGCTCACATGGTTTTTAGGAAAAAATACAGGTATGATGTAGCAGTCAGCCTACATGCTGCAAAAATAATTGTTGTTTTATTAGTTTTGTGTGTCTGACTTAATAACAGCTTCCTTTATTCTTTTCTGTTATGAAAAGCTCTATATACCTTAACCCAAAGGCATTATTTTTCTTTATATTGTCCTTTTCAGTGATTTTGAGGTCATATTAATGTGATTACAAGTGAATGTCTTTAATTTGAATGAATTTTTAATGACATCATAAAAGTAAAAGACTTAGGGAATTGCGGTACACAGTTTCTCCCTATTATGCTCCTCAATTTACTGCTTAAGTTGTGATATTATTCAGTGATGTTACAGCATGCAATATGGTCATTTGTGAAAACATGGATGATGTTAGATTTGTGAGCACAGAAGAGAAGGAAGGAAGGCAGGAAAGAGGCTGAGAACAACAGATGGGGCTGCTTATTATTAGTACACACAGAGATGGGCAGCGACTCTCCTGGAAATGTGGGATGGGGGTTGTGTGAAGAGAGAAACCTGGCTTGAACCCTTTAGAGGCACGGGTGAGGGGCTTGCGAATGAGGAAGTGGATGCTGCTCTAGTAGCCCCATCTAAGTCTGTAGTCTCTCTCCTTTCTGGTATTGTCTGCTTAGGCTAGACAGATTTTCATGCTGTCCTAAAAAACATTCCTCTGTTTTAACAAGTAAGGTTGACAAGTAAGATTGAGGAAGGTCAGCTGTATTCACATAGGAATCCTGTTTTTAAAAGCAAGACTCTATCAGATTGGACAGGACATTACTGTTTCAGGCATAAGTAGACAAGTCCCACGTGCTGTGTGACCGTGCTTCTGGTGCTCTCAGACTGACTTACCCATCCCAGGAGCTCGTCTGGCTGAGGTCACTGGCACTGATCTACTCTGTTTGGTGGTAAAGCAGGATTGCTTTCATGTCTGAGAGATTTTCATGTCTGTAACTGGAGTTATAGACAGTTGTGAGTGGCCATGTGGCATGTAGTAATCAACCCCATGTCCTTTGAGTGTAGCCAGTGCTACTGAGCCATCTCTCCAGCTCCACCACACTGTACTGTAGTTGCCGTTGTTCTCCATTTTATGGTTCTTAAAAGTATTATGCCATAGGAGTTTCTAGGACCTTCTGTTATCCACTTCCCTTAAAGATGAATCCTGTGTTAGCCCCAGAACCACATCAAGTATTTTAGACATATTACTTACCTACATCAGAAGTGCTTCCAGCACTGCTCTCACTTAGGGTCACATTTAGATTTCTATGCAGAAGCACATGATGCCTCTGTGTACTTATGTTCTTATTGATGGTGATAATTAGCCTGATGTGTAAGTTAATTGTGGTTGTGTTTACCTCACTTTAGCTTCCAAATGAATGAGATTCACGCTTTGATTTATTTATTTTGTTTTTGTTCAGTTACTGGGGGATTGCTCCTAATCTATTTTTCTAAAGCTAGACTGGCCATGTCCCCAGCTGTGCTCTTTAGTTCCTTACTGATTGAGTCTTTCCTGAATTATTTCTGCTCCATTAGAGTTTCCTGGGGATTGGGGATCATTTCACTTGGTTATGTGCTACTGATCCATCATGTCCAACAGAGACCTCATGTCCTCCCAGCTTCCCCTTATTCTTCCTATTTCTCCTTCTCCTTATTGTATTCCTTACCTTTGACCCCCAGCCTGGCCACTGAAGCTCTACCAACCTCTGTTTCACCCCATAGTTGGCTGTTGCCAGTTTTATTTAACCAATAGTTTAAAATTGGGGAGCAAGTTTTACACAATAAATACTGGTGTACATTAGAATTTGCTTTGTCTTGTGGCTACCAGATCTTAAGGTAGCATTTGAACACAGCAGCACCAGATCAACCACCAACAATGTGTGTTATGTCCGCTTTTTTTGTTTTTCAGGAAATGCTGTCATTCAAGGATGTGGCCATTGATTTCTCTGCAGAGGAGTGGGAATGCCTTGGTCCTGCTCAGTGGAAGTTGTACAAGGATGTAATGTTGGAGAATTATGACAACCTTGTGTTCCTGGGTGAGGATAGCTCCCATGAAGAACTAAATTTTTTTTAATTCATCATTCAATTCATTTGAATGATCTCAAATAATATACCCCTCTTGGTTACTCCTCCACATGCTACCCCATCCCATCCACCCTCTCCTCCTTTGCCTTTGCCTCTATGAGGTTGTTCCCCTACCCACCAATCCAGTCCTACCCCACCTCTCCAGCATCCCTCTATGCCAGAGCATCAAACCTCCATAGGACCAAGGGACTCCCCTCCCATTGATGTCAGACAAGGCCATCCTCTGCTACTTCTATATCTGGAGCCATGGATGCCTCCATGTACACTCCTTGGTTGGTGGTCTAGTCCCTGGGAGTACTGGATGGTCTGGCTAGCTGACATTGTTCTTCCTATAGGGTTGCAATCCCCCTCTGCTCCTCCAGTCCTTCCCCCAGCTCCTCTGAGGTCACCAAGCTCAGTCTGATGGTTAGCTGTGAGCATCTGCATCTGCATTGGTCAGGTGCTGTCAGAACCTCCCAGGGACAGCCACACCAGGTTCCTGTCAGCAGGGGACTCTTGGCAATAGCCACAGTGTTGGGGTTTGGGGTTTGATGTCTGCAGAGTGGAATGGATCCCCAGGTGCGGCGGGACCTGGATGGCCCTTCCTTCAGTCTCTGCTCCTTTTTTTTTTTTTTTTTTTTTTTTTTTGTCCCTATCTTTCCTTTAGTTTCCTTCAGTAACATTTCTGAGTTAAAAACCTTGAGATGGGTGGGTGACCCCATCCATTGACAGGAGGCCATGACTATCTACTGAAGGTAGTCTCCACAGGTTCTGCCCCCCTTCACTCTGCGTTTCTGCTAATGTCATCCCCATTGGGTCCTGGAAGCCTCCAGTGCCTACCCCAGTTCCTCATCCCTCACTACTACATATTTCCATGAAGAACTCTTAATTGTCAGTATGAAAGTTGCCCCCTTTGTATAGTACCTCGTGGGAGCTCGTGCTTCCAACAGAGAGGTTCATAGAGCTACATTTTAGGAAATTTAAAATTATTTATATACCTTAGAACTATTTCTTCTGGTGTTGGTTCCTTCTCTCTCCACCACTCCTAAATGTCTTGTTTTTATTAGAAAGTAAGGGGTATTTTACAGAGACTCTCACACACTTTGGTTTTTTGTTTTTGTTTTTGTTTTTTAAGATTTATTTATTTATTATATGTAAGTACACTGTAGCTGTCTTCAGACACTCCAAAAGAGGGTGTCAGAACTCATTGCGGATGGTTGTGAGCCACCATGTGGTTGCTGGGATTTGAACTCAGGACCTTCAGAAGAGCAGTCAGTGCTCTTAACCTCTGAGCCATCTCTCCAGCTCACATATTTGGTTTTAAAAGTGTCCTTGTAACTAAGGAATATGAAGCTCAGGACCCAGAAGTCCTAAGTTTCTCATAATGATTCTGGTGTGCCCATCAGAAAGCATGTGTTGAATGAATCCTCTATACTCCTGTATTGTATCTTTGTATTCCTTGTATACACAGTCCTGGAAAGGACATTTTATTTCCTGGGAAAATAACCTAACAATGTTGTTCCCTTTTCCTACAAACAGGTCTTTCTTCCTCTAAGCCATACCTGGTCACATTTCTGGAGAGAATACAAGAGTCTTCAGATGTGAAGAGAGGAGCAGCAACCACTGTGCATCCAGGTGTGTCAGAAGGAGGATGTCAGAGAACAGAGTGGGAAATTCTTTTTTTCTTTTCTTTTCTTTTTTTTTTTTTTTTTAGATATTTTCTTTATTTACATGTAAATTTCTCCTTTCCCAGGTTCCCCTCCAAAAACAAACAAACAAACAAACAAAAACAACAAGAACAAACCCCTTTTGCCTCCCCCCTCCCCGTGCCTGCCACCCCACCCTCTCCCACTTATTGGCCCTGG